>JAUMHM010085568.1:0-11514 GCA_032362435.1 Melikaiella ostensackeni | reverse complement strand
GGTGGAACTTAAGTTTGAAACTTAAATAGGATTCTATTCTTAGAAGCTATTGAATTTAAAAGGAAAAGTTCTCGCCGAATTTCTTTTGTTTCCTCCAGAAAGCAATTAAAATCCATTGAATTGAAACTCGAGGGGAAATGAACTTATTCTCTCCATCATGTCTGAAGTTCTCAAACGACAACTTTTTTTAACATATATTTCTTTCTCCATCTTGAAGTTTCATAAAGTGGAACTTAATTAAATAAATAAATCAGCAAGTTCCAGTACGAATAGGGTAAATTTTCCAATTACTGCGATGCTCTTATATATGGTTTATACTTAGAGTGAAATAAACATGAGATCGAAAACCGTAAGTTATTCAGAAATGTAAGTAAATTGTTACTTTTTTTTGTCGTTCTGAGCACCGTCATATTTGAAGAAACTTCAGTTTTAAAAATAGAACCTTCAAGTCCGGAATAATAAAGTCCGGAATAATAGGTTACACATTTCGAAAAATCGAAATTTCACGATGGATTCGGAAAAATGATTTTTTTTTTGAAGAGATAGAAAAACCCTGCCTCAGCCTAAATTGGAACCTGAAACGCCACTATACATGAGTGTAACGTGAACCAATTACGCCACCGAGGCTTCAGCAGATCTGATTAACGCTTCGAAATTTGTATTTATATATCTTTGTTATTTTACTTTAAGATATAGATTAAACATAAAGTGAATTTTCTGTTATCTCATTTTTTAATGGCAACGTTATTGAATGAGACAACCGCACTTGAATCACCTTTTTACTTTGTATACATTCGCATACATAAAGCTAAGGTTTGCAGTAATGCGTACAGTCTAGGGCGGAGCAAAATAATATACTTTTTTTTTGTTCAAAGGGGGTCCAAAGGTTGTAGTTTCGTACCTGGATCTCCTACAGAAAGTTAAAGATAAGAAAAATATATCTTATGTTCGCGCATCTACGATGAAGCTCAAAATAACGAAGAATAGCAAACTTTTCGTTATTCTGATACGATAAAAATGTCTTAATAGACTTAATGTGTTTTCAAAGTCAGTATTTAAAACCAGAGTTATCCTCAAAAAACTATGTAGTAAAACGAAGAATCATAATACATCGTGAATTGTTACTAAGCTTAAAAAAACAGAAAAATAACATTTTTACTTGATGAAATAATACTTTTTGTATTAGCAACGATTTTTCTATGAATGGAAAGGGTTCTTAAAGTTGAAATTTACATCTATAATTATCCCTTGAAAACTACGCATAAATGATAAAATTCTTAGACATCGTAAATTTTCATTAAATTTAAATTAATTATCTACAAAACGTGACTTTTGAGTATTTTACTTGAGAGATAGTTGTTAGAAATTTAACTTCTAAACTTCAAAAGTAAACTATTTTTTCGAGCATTCTACTTTTTAGCTTGACAACTCAACTTTTTTCTTGAAAATTTATCTTTTTGGTTAAGAAACTTATCTTTTTTGGTTAAAAATGTTCCTTTCATGGTAAAAAGGTCACCTTTTCGATCAAAAATTCATCCTTCTTGGTTGATAATTCAAGTTTCCAGGATGAAAATACAATATTCTTCTGAAAAGTTCACCTTACGGCTTGACAATTCAAGTGTTTAGTTCAAAATGCACCTCCTATTGGTTGAATTTTATTTTTTCTGTTCGAAGATTCGACCATTTGGTTGGAAATTCATCTTTTTTGGTAAGAAACTCATCTTTCTCGGGTGAAAGTAGTTTTTAGTTTTCAACTTTCAACTCTCTTCCAAACGATTTGTCTTTTAGGCTTGAAAATTCAACTATTCGGTTGTAAATGCAACTGTTTGATTATGATCTTTTTTTCTGAAAATCACATATTTGGTTACAAATTCATCTTTTATGTCAAAACGGCTATCCTTTTTGATTAAAGGTTCATCTTTTATGATTGAAAATTCCACTTTTCAGCTTGAAAATTCAATTGCCTTCAAAAAAATTCATCTCTTTGGCTCGAAAATTCAACTACTTAGTTGAAAATGCAACTATTTTTTTCGAAGTTTCATCACTTTCTTTAAAAGTTCCACCATTTGGTTTAACGTTTTATGTTTAGAACTGAACAGGGTTCTAGGAAATTCGACTCTTCTGCTTCAAGGTTGAACTATTTGGTTGTAAAAGCAACTGTTTGATTGAAACTTATTTTTTTAAATTTAACTATTTGTTTGAAAACTTAACTTTTATGGTAAGAAACTCATCGCTTTGGGTTAGAATATGATCTTTCTTTGTTGAAAGTAACTCTCTTATTGTGACTGCAACTGTTTCGTTGAAATTTTGGTTTTATCATGGAAATTCGACTATTTGGTGGAAAACTCATCTTTTATGGTAAGAAATCACCTCTCTTGGTTCAAAATTCATCCTTTTCGGTTAAAAATAACTTTTTTGTTGAATATTTAACTTTTCAGGTTGAAAATTCTATTGGTTTCTGAGAAATTCATCTTCTTGGCTTGAAAATTCAACTATTTAGTTGAAAATGCCACTGTTTTTGATTGAAATTTAATCTTTTTGTTTTTGAAAATTCCACCATTTGGTTAGAAATTTATTTTTGTGAGTTGAAACTTCAACTGTTTCGTCGGAAAATTGCTTTCTTTGTTCGAAACTTCAACTATTTGATAGTAGGCTGAATATTCATTCACCTTCTGAAAGATTCGTCTCTTGTGTTTGAAAGCTCAACTATTTAGTTGTTAAGGCAACTGTCAGGTTAAATATTATTATTTTTTTTGTTGGAGTTTCAACTATCTGGTTGAGAACTCATATTTCTTGGTTGAAAATGAACCTTTTTGTTAAAAAATCATTTTTTATTCTAAGAATGTCATCTCTTTTGTTTGAAAATTCATCTTTCTTGTTGAAAAGAACTCTTTTGTTGGAAATTTAAATTTTTGAGATTGAAAATTCTACTCTCTTCTAAAAAAAATTCGTCTCTTTGGATTAAAAATCCATCTTTCTTGGTTGAAAATCACTTTTCTGTCGAAACTTCAACTTTTCAGGTTACACATTCAATTGTCTTCTAAAAAATTCGTTTTTTCAGCTTGAAAATTTAACTATTTGGTTGGAAGCTAATCTTTCTTGATAGAAAATGATCTTTGTTGAAAATGTATCGTCTTGGCTTTGGAATCAACTGTTTCCTGGAATATAATTTATTTATAAAAGCAACATCTACTGATTGCACATTGAATGTACAATAATTCAGAAATATTTTTAACGATACTGAACTATAACATGTGCGAAAAGCAGTCTTTAACAGTTAAAAATTATGATTTATATGATTTGTTTAAATTTAATGATAATTTACGATATATAAGTATTTGTTTATTGCTGTGCAGCTTTCGGAGTATAGTTACAGGTGTGAGTTTTAACTTTCTGAACCTTCTCCATCAATGAAGAAATCGTCACCAATAAGAAAATTTTTTTAATTCAATTAAAAACTTAATTTTTCTCCTTTTTTCAACTATAATAACAATTTACGATCTACCTGGATTTTTCTTATTGCTGCATAGTTTTCGAGAGTAATTTTAGTTTTGAATACTGATTTGCAGAACCCTTTTCATTATTAAAACATTGTTTTCGTACTGAAATAACGAAAAATTCGCTGTTTTTCATTATTTTGAGCTTCATCGTGGATGCGCGAGCATAAGATATACCTGTATACTTTTCTCAACCGTAACTCTTTTTGGGTAAACCGAGTACCAGTTTACAACTTTCGGACCCCCTCCGAATTTAAAGAAAATTTTTTTTTTTCGTTCCGCCCTAACGTACACAGTTTTTATTCATCCGCATTAATACGTAAAAACATAATTTTCATCTGAATGTCGAACATTTTTTCATATTGCTTTATTTCAAAAACAGTAGTCAACTGAAGTGTGACAAGCCCTTGATACTGGAGTAATTGGCACACTTACCCTAGTAATCTATTAATGGGAAAGGAAAAGTGTGTTGGACATGAGTTCGGAGGAAAAGTACGAGAATACAGCATGAAGTGTTCGCATTCTTTCAGGCCAAATCGTAACGATTTGCTTCCTTTGAAAATAGTAGATTTAATGCTTTCACAATGATTCATTATGATGAAAGGAGGTATTTCGGGTTTAAATCGTGTGCAAAACTACGAATCTGGCCGACGTTTCGTGAAAATTGCAGTTCACTTCTTCAGATTCGTAGTTTTGCACACGATTGAAACCCAAAACACCTCCTTTCATCTTTCAAAAATGTTTATCTAACGGAAAAGAGGAAGAGGGAGAGAGAAATCGGGGATAAAAGGAGCTTCCTAATCCCTAATGAAACACTGCATGGTGTCGAATATTTGCGGAAAGTTCAGCAGTTCGGGCCGGCTTCAGCGGATATATGGTATTCTCAAGCAGGATCGAGTTGGGTGCGTACTTTGACTAGGATTTCAGGTATTCGAATATAGAGCAATTTGAATTCAACGCACAGATAGTAAAGTGCCGACTCTATCTACTAAACGTATCTGCTAAACCAATATCGATAATATAGTGAGTTCAACGTAACAGCTTATGATATACATAGAATATACATATAATATCCAACCGCTTGTCGCGTATATTTGCTTCAGCGTCTACTTAATGTGAATACCAATAGAGACACTATAGTATCTCTAATTGTCCCTATAGCCAACCTTGCCTTATCCAACCTCCATACATTATCTCTAAAGCCACCCCGACTTTTCCAACCCACTAGAAATTGACCCTGGAAAAACCCAGGCTTCTTCCAAACTTCAGCTATTTTACCTTAAAACATAAGAACCACCCCCGTCTTTTCCAATTTTTTATACATTGTTTCCACAACCACCTCCACCATTTCAAGCCCTTATTACTTGTCCCTAGAACTACCCTCGCGATTTCCAACCCTCAGAAATTGTTCCTAGAACAACCCATTTTTTACAACCTCCCAAAATTGTTCCTAGGAACATCCCCACCAAAACTTTTTTTCACAAACTTTAGACATATTCCTTACGAATCCAAGAACCACTGCCGCCTTTTTGAACCTCCAGAAAATCTCCCTCAAGACACGCGTGCGTTCTTCAACCCTTGGAATTCGTCTCTATAATCATACCTATCTTATCCAAGCTTCATAATTTTCTTTGAAACCACCTTCGCCTTATTAGAAATTGTCCCTAGGACCAACCCCGCCTTTGAAACTCTCAGAGATCGTGCCCCGGAGGTTTCCAGACTTCCGAAACTTTTACAGATTGTCCCTAGAACCACCCGCGCCTTTCCCAACTTTTCGAAATATTCCCTATGCAACCAAGAACCACCTGCGCATTTCTATGTCTTCAGAAAATCTCTCTCGAGCTACCCTTGCCTTTCTCAGCCTTTAGAATTTGTTCCTACCTGTATAACCATACTTGTATGCTCCAACTTTCATAAACTGTCCTTAAAACCGCCCTTGCCTTATCAGAAATTGCCATAGGACCATCTCCGCCTCCTTAACCCTCAGAAATCGTGACTTAAAGCTTCCCGTACATTTCAAAACTTCAGAAATTGTCCCTAGAACCACGTGCGCTCTTTCCAACCGTGAGAGACATTCCCCATACACCCAACTACCACCCACGCTTCTCTATGCCTTTATGAAATGACCCTTAAACCACCCTGCCTTTTTCAACCTTCACAATTTGTCCCTATAACCATACTTGTCTCCTCCAACTTTTATAAGTTGTCTCTAGAACCACCTTCGCCTTATCAGAAATTTCCCTAGGATCACCCCCGCCTTTTTCAACCTTCAGAAATATGCCCTATGCACCCAAGAACCACTCCCGCCTTTTTAAACATTCAGGAAATGTCCCTAGAACCACCCCTCCCTCTTTCAACCTTTAGAATTTGTCTCTATTTCAATACTTGTCCTCCTCAACTCTTATGAATTGTCCTTAGAAACACCTTTGTCTTATCAGAAACTGCTCTAGGACCAACCACGCCTTCTTAACCCCAAGAAGTCATGCCTAGAAGCTTCTGGGACTCTTAAAACCTTCAGAAGCTGTCCCTCGAAAGAACAGCGCCTTTTACACCCTTTAGAAATGTTTCCCATGCGCCCGAGAACCACCCGCGCCTTTCTATTCCTTCAGAAAATGTACTTCGAACCACCTGTGCCATTTTCAACTTTTACAATTCGTCTATATAACCATACTTGTCTTCTCCAGCGTTCATAAATTGTCCTTAGAACCACCTTCGCCTTATTAGAAATTGCCCTACGAGCACCCCCGCACTTTTAGTCTATAGATATCGTGCATAGAAGCTTCTAGGTCTTTCCAAACCTTAAGCAATCATCCATAGATCCCCTGCGCCTTCTCTAACCTTTAGAAATATTTCCTATGTACCCAAAAACCACTCCCGCCTTTTCAAACATTCAGAAAATGTCCCTAGAACCACCCCTCCCTTTTCCAACCTTTAGAATTTGTCTCTATTTCAATACTTGTCCCCGTCAACTTTTATGAATTGTCCTTAGGAACTCCTTTGTCTTATCAGAAACTGCTCTAGGACCAGCCCCGCCTTCTTAACCCCAAGAAATCATGCTTAGAAGCTTCTGGGACTCATAGAACCTTCAGAAGCTGTCCCTGGAACGAACAGCGCCTTTTCCAACCTTTAGAAATGTTTCCCATGCGCCCGAGAACCACCCGCGCCTTTCTATTCCTTCAAAAAATGTACTTCGAACCACCTTTGCCATTTTCAACTTTTACAACTCGTCTATATAACCATACTTGTCTTCTCCAGCGTTCATAAATTGTCCTTAGAACCACCTTCGCCTCATTAGGAATTGCCATACGACCATACCCGCCTTTTAAGCCTATAGAAATCGCTCCCAGAAGCTTCTCGGTTTTCCCAAACCTTCAGCTGTCGTCCATGGAACCACCCGAGCCTTTCTATACCTTCTGAAAATGTCCCTCAAACCAGCTATGCCATTTCCGGCCTCTAGAATTCGTCCTTATGACCATACCTGTCTTCTCCAGCTTTCATAAATTGTCCTCAGAATAACCTTCGCCTTATTAGAAATTGCCCCACGACCACCAGTGCCTCTTTAACCTATAGAAATCATGCCAAGAAGCTTCTCGGTCTTCCCAAACTTTTAGCAATCGTCCATAGAACCACCCGCGCCTTCGCCAACCTTCAGAAATATTTCCTGTCCACACATGAACCACTCGCGTCCTTCTATACCTTCAGAAAATGTCCTTCGAGCCAGCTATGCCATTTCCAACCTTGATAATTCGTCCCTATAACCATACTTTTCCTCTCCAGCTTTCATAAATTGTCCTCAGAACCACCTTCACCTCATCAGAAATTGCCCTAGGCCCACCCCCCGCCTTTTTAACCCTTAGTAATCGTGTTTAGGAGCTTTTTGAACACTTCAAACCTCCAGAAATCATCCTTAAAACTACCCGCGCCCTTCCCAACCTTTAGAAATATTCCGTTTGTACCCAAAAACAACCTGCGACTTTCTATGACTTCAGGAAATGTCCCTTGAATCACCCCTGCCTTTTCAACCATTAAAATTTGTCCCTATGACCATTTTTGTTTTCTTCAACTATTATGAATCGCCACTATAGCGACCCGCGCCTTTCCCAACTTTTGGAAATGTTTCCTATGCACCCAAGAACCACCCGCGCCTTTCTATGCCTTCAGAAATTGTACCTCGAACCACCTGTGCCATTTTCAACCTTTAGAATTTGTCTCCATGACCATACTTGTCTTCTCCAATCTTCACAGATTGTCTTCAGAACCACCTTCGTCTTCTACAACCTTCATAAATCGTCCCTAGAACCACCTCCACCTTTTAAAACCTTTAGATATATTCCCTATGCGCCCAAGAACCACTTCAGCGTTTCTAAACCTTCTGCACAAAAACTTGGTTGTGTCAAGAATTTCATTGACAGAGAGATAAAACTCACTTATGTTCATTTCTGAAGAAAAAAATTTAATTAAATTGAAGAAATTTTACATTTTAACAATTATCCATTACCTTTGATCAATAGTATGATCACAGAAAGAATAAATAAAATTAACTATAATTCCAGCAATAACAAGAAAGAAACATGATTAGAAAAATAAAATAGAAATGATATCAAAGAAAAGAAAAGAAACAGAAAAGGCAAAACGAGTAAGGTGAGAAGTGAAATTAATCAAAACAAATCAGCAAAAACCATAACTTCATCAAAATTCTTATTTAAAATCTAAGAAATTCGATATTTCTAAATTCTGTAAGTGTATATTCTGTAAATGTAAGCTGTCAAAAATATTCTGTCATTTGCGAAGTTATTACATTACAAATGTAACAGAAAATTTCACGAAATTTTCGATAGTTTAACGTAACCGCATCTTATATTTACGAAATTCATCATCGAATTTCTCATTAAATTAGGAACTTGTAACTAAATTTTCGTATATTTACCTTGAATCAGGAAAAAGTAGCGTAATTTTCTGCTAGAAGTAACGGAATGAGACTTTCGTTATTTGAAACGTAAAATTTTTTTTGCTTCCAAAAATTTATATTTTGAGCTTTTAAGCTTCTTCATTCAAGTACATTTTCTTGAAACAAAAAAGTATTGTATCGTCTATTCTCAGACAAATATTTTCTTAATTCAATGTTAATTTGTTTTTTGTGTAGATAGTAAAGTGCCGACACGATCTACTAAACGTATCTGCTAAACCAATATCGGTAATACAGTGGCGTGGGTTTAAGGTAACAATTTATGACATATACATACAATATACATTTAATAACTATCTAACCGCGTCTATTTAATGCAAATACCAATACAGACACTAGTGGATAGCGGAAATAACATTCCCAAGAGAACGATTTCATCTATACGAGCTTAGATTCACTGATGTCTTGCTGAACTTGTGGAGAAATATGTACTTGATTCTGGTATTCAGCTGGAATTTCAGAGTTGCCACAACGCTATGAAATCTGTGGGGAGATTTGGCATGACTGATTGTGAGTGTTGCAGTACACATGTAGTGTAGAAGCATAAACCAGGAGGAATGAAAAAAAATCAAGTACATCAGCATGATAGTATAAAGACGAGAGATACATATATAGGGGCGAGGACGAATTATTTCCAAGTGATAAAGTAACTCTCCAGCGAGCGCAGAGAAGAAACAAAATATGAAATGTGTTGCAGATAAATTTTAGATTCGCTAAAAATCAAACGTATTTTCACGAAAGTTTCACCAAGATTAGGAGAATAATTCTGACATCATCCAGTTAAAAAATTAATGAGCAAATTTAAAGCAGAACGTAATCTTTCAAACGTTGTTGCTATATAGTCCATACTCAAGTCGCGAAAAACAATAGCAAAATAATCTTTCAAACGTTGTGACTTTATAGTCGCTACTCAGGTCGTTAAAAATAATAGAAGATTAATCTTTCAAGCGTTGACACTATATAGTTAATACTCAAGTCGTAACAAATAATGGCGGAATAATCTTCCAAACATTGTTACTTTATAAACGCTATTCTGCCGTGCAAAACAAAAAAACCCGTAACTTACGTTCGCGATTTGACGCCATATTCGTAATTTTTTCTGATATATATTACTGGAAACAATTGTGGCTGAGTGACAAATTCCAAACGTAAGTTACGAGTTTTCTTGTTTTGCAGCATTCAGATCGTGAGAAATAATAGCAAATTAATCTTTCCTTTCAAGCGTTGCTACTATATATTTGATACTTAAGTCACAGAAAATAATGGCGGATTAATCTTTCAAGTGTTGTTGCTATATATTCCATACTCAAGTCGCGAAAAATAATAGCGAAATAATCTTTCAAAATGATGGAAAATCAATCTTGCAAGCATTGCTACTATACAGTTGATATACAAGTCGAAAAAAATAATAGCAAATTGATCTTTCAAGCGTTGATACTATACAGCTGATACTCAAGTCACGAAAAATGATGACGGCTTAATCTTTCAAACGTTGTTACTTTATAAACGCTACTCGGGTCGTAAGAGATAATAGCAAATTTATCTTGTAAACGTTGCTACTAAATACTTGATACTTAAGTCGCAAAAAATAATAGCAAATTAATCTTTCAAGCGTTGATACTATATAGCTGATACTCAAGTCGCAAAAAATAATGGGGGATTGATCTTTCAAACGATGTTATTTTATAAACGCTACTCAGGTCGTAAGTAATAAAAGCAAATTAATCTTGCAAGCGTCGCTACTATGTAGTTGATGCTCTTGTCGCAAGAAATAATGGCAGAATATTATTTCAAGCGTTGCTTTTATCTAGTCCATACTCAAGTCGCAAGAAATAATGGCGAAATAATCTTCAACATGTTGTTACTTTATGAACGCTGCTCAGTTTTGGGCTTGTTCGGAAGTTTGAAACAAATTGTTAATAACATAATGAGCTTCGAGTCTCGGCTAGCCACTTTTTTCACAAGTTTCGAAAAACTGAAAGGGTGTCTAAAATGATATGAAAAAGGAAATCAACACCATTAAAACAAGTTTTTTTTCTCATAGTCTTATTAGCCTAGTCTGACCCAGATCTGGATGTAGGTCTAGAGAAGATTTTCCTAATAGGATTGCTAAAGTCTTCTCTTCGGTCCACAGAAAAAAAATAAAATGTGTTGCAGATTAATTTTGGAACGGTTAGAAATTGAACGTATTTCAGCGAAAGTTTCACCGAGGATGGAAGAATAATTTTGACGCCATCTAATTGAAACGTGTGTGAGCAAATTAAAGTTAAACGTAGAATCCCTTATAAAATATACGAATAAAACATTGGTCTTGTTTATGAATTTCCTTTGAAGTAGATTTTACTATTTTAAACGAACTGAAATCTATCTCATATCACTTAGCAAAAATCAACTGATAGCTGGAAATTGCTACATTGTTCCAGTTTAATGAACTTCAACGATGGTAGATAGCGCTAACGTTGCAATTTTCTCTCTTCTCCAAAGAAAAATGAGACATTACATAGCAGAGGATTACCGAGGCGAGTTTGGAAACGCAGAAATATCTTCATTTCGTGTCAAGATTAAGCTCTGTACGAAGAGCTAATGCTTCGAAATCACCAATACTTGTAAAATATCTAACATTCCCATTTTTTGGTAAGCCCCTTACATCTGCTACATCCAGAATCCAAAAAGGATTCGAGTAATCTGCTAAAACAATTAATTTTATGTGAAGAAAATTCTGTTCCTTGAAATTTTGTAGTCATGCAATATGAAAATTTCATACTTACTGCAATATAAGTACGCAAGCCACGTGCAAGAAACACGAGACAAAAATTAGCTCAGGAATAGTGAGGTATTCAGTACGAAGTCACGCGAAGACGCTGTCCGCTCATCGGAAATCAAAGCTCCAACTCCAACACAAGAAGATCGTACGTATGCGCATGGCCGCACGCAAGCGCTGCACATACATTCCTAGTATCTCAGATATTTACGTTTCACATATTACAAGTTCGCGCTTAACATTTCAGATTATAAGTTTTCGGTTATTATCAGTGGCGCGTATTCGATGGA
>JAUMHM010085567.1:0-11514 GCA_032362435.1 Melikaiella ostensackeni | reverse complement strand
TTATAGAGACAGCTCTGTATACAAGGGAGTTGATGACCGATTGTTTTTGGGATGGGTGGTGGTGTGAGGAGGCATGTACGTACCTGTTTGTATGAGTGGGTTTTCTGTAAACTTCATGTCCTAATGTCAATTGTCAAAGAATTGCGCCGACAATCCACAAAATGCTCAAAATACATGATTATTCCAGATAAGGATTCTTGGTAGATCTTTTTTTGTACTTGACGACGATTCACCGCAGCGAAACTTGATTATGCCTAAAAAGAGTAACGTCAAAGCAACCCTAATATTACGCATTATTGTAGACAGTAACAGGAATAAGTTATAAAAAAGAATTTCACGATAATTTTAAGACGTTACTTTAAAATAATTAACGAGCCAAAAATTGAAAACCTGATTGACATCCTTACTTCGTACGGAAGAATTTTTTTCATTTGTGAATGTGTTGGATTATACTATTCAGTAAAATTATAAATGAGCTGGCACAAATCATACTCTAAATTGTAAATAAGGAAAATTATTGAGAATTTCAAACTCTCACACATTGTTTTATTACGTGGATTACATTATCAAACATGTAATTCTCTTTTAAAAGTGCTGAATTGTCGTCAAGTAACATCATTTAGAATTTGGAAAAATCAAAACATCGTGTTCCATTGCAGTCGATAAGAATATGTATCTGTAATATCGTGGAGCCCTTAAAATATACGTCATGAAGTATCGATATTCAAATTATATTGTATTAAATAATTAGAAAACATTATCATATTCATCATCTCCGATTTTACTGTCTGATCATTCTTGTCCAAGCGTGGGAGGCTCCTCATGCTTACATGGCCCCTCATAATCTGGATGGATCTCTAAAATAGTTATAATTATTTATTATAACGTATATAATTTATTCTTTTTGAGAATTATATTTGACATGTAAATAAATTTTCAAACATGAAATATTTCGCATTAAATCTTCTGAAGCTCAACCATTTAATTTTGAAACCATTCAATTCTGATAAGTTTCAAATTTTAGGCGTTGAAAAGTGAAGCACTTATGAATGCGATATTTTATGATATTTGAAAAATTCATTCTCAGAACATAAGAAAACTCCTTTCAATACCACTTACGGTCTTTGCAAGCCTTCAGGCACGGCAAAGTGACACCATTTTTGCAAATTTAACTTGGATAGTGCTGAAAACATATTAAATTTTTTAGTTCACAATTTGAGAGAAAGTCAATTTTTTTCCAATATGAGAAAGGCCGTGTAAAATGCTGTATACTTACAGGGCATATTCTTGAACAGGGTAATGACTCAGCCTACAAGAAGTATCATTTTAATTAGTGGGATTACTATTTGTCTATGTATGTATAGCTTGTTAATTTGCAAGTGCACACAAATTCTATATAATTGAAACATTTTAGAATGTTAATGATACGCACTGACAATAGTAAGAGTAGCACTTTTATTGAGAGTGTAGTTCTATTATCAGCAACATACTTTTACGTATCTTTCTTATCATGATTTTGTTGTGACTTTCAAATAACTGTTCTGATCAAAGTAAGACTCACTGGTTCTTCCGGAAAACCCTTATTTGTTCCGGTTTCAGAGACTGCAAAGGTGACCGACAGTAAAGTTGCGATAACTTTAAAAATAAAAAATATAAATTTTTAGTCATTTCGAATTGAATTTCATACGTGTGAGATCGAGTTTCATTATAAAGCCATACAAAATATTTAAATTTAGACTACATGAAGCCTTTTGCTTGAATTTTTTCTAATAATGCCATTTTATTAATTTTCAACTTAATGATATAAAATTATATAAAATGAGGGTAGTAAAGTCCTGTTCTCAATTACATTATGAGGTGAAAACAAAAATAAAATACATTATTCGAACGAAATACGCGTTAAATGGACCAGACAATATATATATATATATATATATATTATTTAGACAGAAAATAATAATGTTGCAGGAAAATAAAATATGGGTGTCGGTTGGCAATTCGCGACATTATAGAATACCAATTACGTTATAGAATGAGATCTCTTCACAGCAAGTATTTATTTTTTTTGTAGATAATTACTCACTCATTAAGGAAGCCAATGCCGCTTTGAACTTCATTTTGAAAACGTTAGATCCAGACAATCTTTAACCAATCGATTTTTTTTTCCGAAAAAATCTTCGAATAACGAAGTTTGACGAGGAACTGAATATTTTGAGAATGATAAAAATGGGCGTTTCAATGTATATAATTTCAAGATCTCGCTGTGCGTGATAATTCTTTATTTGAAAAAAAAAACAAAACAGCTTAGGCGCAGAGCATAAAATAACGATAAAAAACTTGAACTTCACCGCAATTTAAAACGTGCTCTTCTATTTTCACGTTTCGGCTCAAATGCAAATGATTTTATGATCTCACAATGTGTAAACATTCTTTATCTAAAAACACGAAACCGTTCAAAAGCAAAACATGAAGTAACAATCAAAAGCATGTTTTGAACAAACTGCAAAGAAATGTGAAATTTTTGATAAAATTAATAAAAATTTTCTTCTGAATAACCGTAATCAGTTTGTCATTTTTCTAATTTTCCATTTTTTCCTTGGATCATTCGACAGAACAAAAATTCAATAGAATGTTTATAGCTATATTCACACAAAGATGTTCATCTTCTAGAATTTTGGAAGTTTTTAATTTTTCGTTCATGAGTAAATTTTTTTTCAATATAAGGAATATAGCAAAATAAATGAGTATCAGATTTATTCTTTTCGACAACATGAATTGAATTATGTACTCTGAAGCACTCTATGACCAAATGAAGTTATGATATGTACAGATTTATAAAATTTTCTAACGTTTGTGAGAAAAATCTTTTTTAATTATCGGAATGAATAAATATTGTCAGTACTAAATTTATTCATTATACGAAGACAAATTGATAAATGCACTTCACTGGCCTGTATGACCAAATGAAATAATGATATGTAAATATTTGTCGAATTGTTTAACGCTTAAAGAATAAAAAATTCTCAATTTTAGAAATACGCTAATACTTTAAGTATAACTTTTATTCGTGTTCATGAAATAAATTTATCGAACTGTATAAAAACCTTCTATGACCTATGAAAAATCCTCTTAGACTCATTCGAATCCAAAATCCCCTCTTCCATCAACTCAAACTTATTTGAATCCAAAATCCCCTTTTTCATTCCAACAGACTCATTTAGATCCAAAATCCCATTTTCGCCCCCTCAGACTTAGTGGGATCCAAAATTCCCTTTTCCATCCCCTCAGACTTATTCGAATCCAAAATCCCCTTTTCATCCCATCAGACTCATTGGAATTCAAAATCCCCTTTTCCGACCCCTCAGACTTATTTAAATCCAAAATCGCCTCTTTCATCCCTTCAGACTTATTTGAATCCAAAATCCCCTCTTTAATCCAATCAGACTTATTTGAATTGAAAATCCCCTTTCCCGCCCCCTCAGACTCATTTGAACTCGAAATCCCCTTTTCCATCTCCTCAGACCAATTTGAATCCTTAATCCCGTTTTTCTTCCCATCAGACTCATTTGAATCCAAAATCCCCTTTTCCGCCTTTTTAGACTCACTTAAATCCAAAATTCCCTTCTCCATCGCCTCAGACTCATTTCAATCCAGAATCCCCTTTTTCATCCCATCAGATTCATTTGAATCCAAAATCCGCATTTTCGACCCCTCAGACTTATTTGAATCCGAAATCCCCTCTTTCATCTGATCAGACTCATTTGAATAAAAAATCCCCTTTTCCGCCTTCGCAGACATGTTTGAATCCAAAATCCCCCCTTTCACCCCCTCAAAATCCTCCTGAATCCAAAATCTCATTCTTCACCCCCTCAGACTCATTTGAAAACAAAATTTCCTCTTCAATCCCCATAGACTTATTTCAATCCAAAATCCCCTTTTTCATTCCAACAGACTTATTCAGATCCAAAATCCCCTTTTTCACCCCCTCAAACTTAGTGGGATCCAAAATTCCCTTTTCCATCCCCTCAGACTTATTCGAATCCAAAATCCCCTTTTTTATCCCATCTGACTCATATGAATCCGCGATCCCCTTTTCCGAGCCCTGAGACTTATTTGAATCAAAGATCCCCTTTTTCATCCCCTCAGACTTATTCAAATTCAAAATCCCCTCCTCAACCAAATCAGACTCATTCGAATCAAAAAGCCCCTTCTCCGGCCCCTCAGACTCATTTGAACCAAAATCCACTTTTCCATCTCCTCAGACTCATTTGAATCCCAAATCCACTATTTCATCCCATCAGACTCATTTGAATCCATAAACCCCTTTCCCGCCTTCTCAGACTCACTTGAATCAAAAATTCCCTTTTCCATCCCCTCAGACTCATTTCAATCCAGAATCCCCTTTTTCATCCCATCAGGCTCATTTGAATCCAAAATCCCCTTTCCCGCCTCCTCAGCTTCACTTGAATTCAAAAATCCCTTTTCCATCCCCTAAGACTCATTTCAATCCAGAATCACCTTTTCATCCCATCAGACTCATTTGAATCTGAAATCCCCTTTTCCATCTCCTCAGACTTATTTGATTCCAAAATCTCCTCTTCCATTTCCTCAGACTAATTTGATTCCCAAATCTACTTTTTATCTCATCAGACTCACTTGAATCTAGATACGCATCTTCCGCCCCTTCAGACTTATTTTAATAAAAAATCCCCTTTTTCATCCCCTCAGACTTATTTGAATCCAAAATCCCCCTTTTCATACCATCAGACTCATTTAAATCTAAAGCCCCCTTTTCCATCCCCTCAGACTCATTTCAATCCAAAATTTCCTTTGCAAAATCTTGGAAAGTAATAAAGATACTGAAAGTAAGAATGAAGTACTTGTCATTTTCGCTAACAAAATGAAACAACTTAAAAAATATCACTTTTACTATCAATATAAATTTCATAAATAAATGAGTATTGAATGAATTGTAATTTTTAGGTATTGCGTTCATATTTAATAAAGAAGATTATAATAGCAGTCTTTTATCATGATCATAGAAAGGACATCATCCTGATTCTTGTCAAAGATTTATTTTTGTATAACAAAGAATCCTCTATGTATGAGGAAGCACAGTGTTCATGAAATGATCACAATTAAAGATACATCATATAATGAGCGCGCACACCAAACAACTTGACAGCGGTTTTTAGGTTATGTAACTATACTGTTATAAGTTCAGCTTCAATTAAATTCAATTTAAACAGTGTTTTTCCTTAATATGAATTCTGTTCAAATGAGTTTAATGCACTTCGTGTTTATTGTTTCAATTGAGTTCAGTATTCACTTAAAATTGAGGTGAATTAATTTAAGCTCTGTCAAGTTAAGTCTGATTTAGATTTTCATGAAAAATTCGACACGCTTATAGTTCAGATAACTATTACAGTCAAACGTAATGGTCGAATTTCCTGAAAAAGTGTTATGGAAAAGGCGAGAGGCTTGAAACTTCATGTTTGCAGAAATTTAAAATCGTTAAAAATTTTACTCAAATTATTAAACCCCGAAATTACGCGTTATTTTGTACAGTAACAGTAATACATTACAAAAAAGAAAATTGAATTTATGACAATAATGAACGAATTTGATAATGAACGTATGAAACATTTAATATTAAATAAAATTTTATAATATCCTATAATGTCGTTTCTTCTATAGAGAGATTGTGAGAATCCATCTTGAAAAAGTTGTCTAACGAGATATTTCAAAAATCTTGCACTAATTGTTGTTGAAAATCTGATTGGCTTTTGAATGATTTGAAATTATTTTATTTATTACATTTGAAATTTAAAAATGAATTCCGATAACTTTCAGTTTATTTTCAACTGCTAATTTAATTCATAGTCGTTATGGTGGCGAAAAATTCAATCGTTCTTGTAAGTACAGATCTTAAATAAAATCTCAAATTATATATTTTGATAAGAAAATGAAACTTAATTCCATTATATGAAAAAAAGTTCATCATCGTAAATTCTTCAATGCCGAGGTGGTAGATCTTTCGAAATTTGAGTGTACAGCCGATATTAGGATTTGAAACATTTCTAAGTATTTCACAAAATTCCAAGTATTTCGAAAGATTTCGAGGGATTTTCAATAATTTGAAGTGATTTCAACATATTTCGAGGAATTCCGAAGGATTTCATGGGGTCTTAGACTAATTTGAGAGATTAAACAGAATGGTATGAAATTTCAAAAGATTTAAAAAGATTTTCAAGGATTTCAAATAATTTCTAGAGACTGTGAAAAATTGTGACAGATTTCAAACACTTTCACAGAATATCTATGAATTTCAATCGATTCAGGAAAATTTCAAGGGATTTTGACAATTCTACAGCGTTTTCAATGGGCTTTAAAATACTTCAGGGCATATTACGAAACTATTAGAGATTTTAATGGTTTTCAAACAACTTTTATGAACTGAAAAGCATTTTGAAATTTTTTAGGGATTTCCGAAGTATATAAAAATATTTCAAGAGATTTTACATCAGCTTCAGAATGACTGCAAGCAACTTCAAGACATTTCAAGGAATTTCACATATTTTCTAATAATGTGACAAATGTTTTTTAAAATTCAGGAGAATTTGAAAGAATTTGATGAAGTTCATAAACATCCAAGGTAAATTAAGGAAAAAAGTCCAAGTTAAGTAAAAACAATTAAAAATATTTGAAAAATTTATTTTTGTAAATCATTAAATTTGGAGTGAATTTAGAAAAATTTGAGGGATTTCAAACAAATCTGATGGAATGTCTGAGAATTCAAGGTGAGTTTAAAAGACATTAGGGTGAATTAATTTTTTCTTTCAAATCCATTAAATTGAGTAGAATGATAAAGTAAAAGTAGAATGATAAAAATTGTTGTTCTAATGCAAATCATTTCATGACATTGCAATACGTTGCAATCTATTATCTGAAAAAACAAAGCAGTTGAGAAACGAAGCATGAAATGACAGGAAAAACTTGAATGTTAATGCAATTTAGATTGCGTAGTTTTCTACTTTCAAGTTTGGACGCTAATGCAAATAATTTTAAGATCTCACAATGTGTAATAATTTATTATCTGAAATAATTAAACTGTTTTGTAGCAAAACATGAAATAACAACGAAAAGCTTCTTCTTGAGAATCTGCAGAAGAATAAAAATTAAAACAGCGTGGACTTTTTGAGAATATCAATTTAAATTTTTTTCGAAAAAACCATCATCATTTTGTCATTTTTCAAATTTTTTGTATTTTTTTCGGTCATTCGACAGATCTAGAATTCCTCCACCGTTCACAAAAAATATATCCGAATTTATATACTCGGTCGAAACATACCGCATTTAAAAAACATCTTTCATTTTTTACAATTGGAAGCATAGCTTTAATAGTTTATTAGTCATTAAAAAATATAATCTATGGGTACACGTGACGAGCACGTTTTCAAGGTCTGGCACAAATGCAAATTTTTCTAAGATCTTGCAATGGGCAATAATCTTTTATTCAAAAAACATAAAATTTTAAGTGAAAAACAAGAAATAACGATAGAAAGCTTGAACTTTATCGCGATCTTGTACGTATTTTTTTATTTTCAAGTTTCATCGAAAATTCAAATAATGTGAGGATCTCTCAATGTATAATAATTTTTCATTTAAAGACATGAACTAGCTTAGAATAAAACATGAAGTAACAATAAAAAGCTTATTTTGAACAATCTGCCAAAAAATGGACTTTCTGAGAAAATAATTTAAAAATTTTTTCTGAAAAACCACCATCAGTTTGTCATTTTGAAACGTTTTTGTACTTTCTTCGGATCATTCCATAGATCAAAAATTCTTTCGCCATTTAAAAAAAATATATAAAAATATATGTACCCGATCGAAAAATATAGCATTTAAAAAAAACCAAGGACTTTTTTATATTCGGAAGTTTAACTTCAATAGCTTATAAGTTCTTGAAGAAATATAATTTTTGCCTACGCCTGATGAGCACGTTTTCAAGATCTGGTACAAAAGCAAATAATTATGAGATCTAACAATGTGCAATAATCTCTTGTCTGGAAAACATGGAATAACAATGAAGAGCTTGCATTTTATTGTGCAATTTAATACGCAGTTTTTCCCACCAATGTAAGGAAATATTAAAGATTCGTAAATTTGACTTTGAAATGAAGAAATATGCTCGCAAAAAATATAATTTTTCTCTTAAATTTTAATCGTTGATCACTCTTGAATTTCAATGTTATGATTAACAGTATTTACTCAAATAACTAGTTTTGAAGTATGCCTATAATCTTAACATTACTAAAATATCTTTCTAAGTGTAATCTTGATATAAATATTAAAGATAGAATCATTCGCATAATTGTTCGGGGTATGGAGTTTTATTCAGTTTTCTCTATTCAAAAGGATCACACAAATATCAAAAAATTTTTTTGTCTTTCAAGATGGAAATTTTCAATATTAAGAATAAAAATATGAATTATTATGGGGTAATTAAAATTATTCCTCCGACCTTGTGTTATTGTAATTTTACAAGTCATGCTCGAAGCTTGTTTGAGTGAAAGTTATTCAGATAAGTGTTGCAATTTTATTAGTAGTAATAAGTTCAAAAGTAAAAACAGATTAAGAAGCTGATAACTCTGAGACAAAAAATAGAAAATATTATCAGGTACGCCCTGGCTTACAAGACTCACAAATGAATAAAAGTGATTCCCCATTTTTTCCAGCTGGAGATACTTGATTGATTGATTCATGTTTTGTTTGGATCGTTCGATCGATCAAGAAATCCTTAATAATTTAGAAAAATAGAAACATATGCAACTCATCAAAAGCGTCTAGGATGCAAAAAAATTTCCCCTAGTAAAAGATTATCAGTACAAACAACATAATTTGTGGAATTGATGTTTGCCAAATAATTTCAAAAGACTGATTAAATGTATCTAAATATCTGAATTTCAAAATGTAATGAATTGATGAAATCACAGTAATTTTGAGAATGTATTCAAAGAGGGAAAAAATGAGAACATATAATTGGCACTAATATTTATATCATAATCAAAAATATAATTGTGAACAGTTTTTCCGTTTATATTACACACTAGCAAAACAACGTGATGATCAGGGAGCGGACGAGCCCTGTCTGAACTCTGAAGTTGCGCACCGAGCCTAGGCTCGGCTCCCTCGTTGTGGCGAACCGCCGCATGGGGAAAGTGGTGGGAGAGCGCGCGCGAGCATTTGAATGTCAGTGGTGGTGCCGAAAAGACATTTCAAATTAAATGTCAGATAACAATGTTATATCAACCGTTGTCAAAATTCAATTTATTGAGGGTTGAAGCATTAGCCAACACCGTGAATAACATTCTTAAATTATCGAAAATGAATGCTCTCGTTCTATTGCTAAAAATATAAGCATATCGAGAGAAACTGCGCTCTATCTTTACCGATGTGATGGGGGCATATTTCTTCTTCTGTATTTCACTTTTAGAGTAGGGACAACCTTTAATATTTTGAGCATAAAAATTTCCAGCAATCAATTGCAGTACTTTTAAATCTTTGTTTTTCTCCAGAACATCATTTAATTTTTTTTCGGCTACTTCAGACGCTGGTCCACTCTGGATAAATTCACCCTCTAGTGTGGAACATAGCTCAAACTTTGCTCAAGTTCAGGAGATTTGAAAAAAAATGTGCTATAGTCACATTATTTACTGCACTAAGTTCTTTGAAAGTCAATAAGTAACATTCTCTAGATTTAATGTCATCTAAAACACCAACAATTACATTTGCTACTTTTCTACTACAATCATCAGTGGTCTAATCAATCGATACCCAAATATTATTTCCAATTTTATCGCGCATTGCATTTAAGGTCTGATCATATAAGTTAGGTAGAACATTTTCTCTCAAAGTCGATTCATCGAGAACGTTTTTACCTATATAAGTCGAAAGAAAATTCTCAAGGAGAGGATGATTAACCTTTTTTAATAAAATAAAAGCTCCCAGAAACATCTCACATAGATCTTTATTGAATTTATTTTGATCTTCGGTTCTGTTGCAAAATCTTTTGACCTAAGGACTTCCAACATTTTCTTTCCATAATTCTTGAGGTAGATCTTTTCCTTTTTCGTTATTTTGAAAATCTGTATCCTTCATTTCATGCGACTTTGAACGTGAATGACGCCTTCATTCCTCATTTCTTACATGACCAATTACAACATTACAATGTATGCAAGCTTAGGAGCGAAGCTCGATGTAACAATAAAAAGCTTTAATTGTATTGCGATTTAGTACTTAATGAGAAAATCAATGAAAAATTTCTCCTGAAAAATCGCAATCAGTTTGTCGTTTTTGAAAATTTTTGTATTTTCTTCGGATCATTTCATAGATCAAAACTTCCTTCATCATTTATAAAAATATTTCCCAATATATGTATTCGGTCGAAAAATACAGCACTTAAAAAGAATCATCTTTTAATTTTAACAAATGAAAATTTAACTTCTATAGCTCATAAATACTTTAAAAAAATTTAATTTGTGCGTACATGTGATGAGTACATCTTCAGGGTCTGGCACAAAAGCGAATAATTCGAACATCTTGTGATGGGCGATAATCCATTATTCGAGAACACGAAACAGTTTTGGAGCTAAACTAAGAAAAAAAAATTACTTTTTGCGACTTAGCACGTATTTCTCTATTTTTAAGTTTCGGCGTGAATGCAAATAATTTTATGATATCGCAATATGTAATAATTTCTTATCTGAAAACACGAAACCCTCCAGATACAAAACAGGAACTAACAACCGAAAGCCTATTTTAAACAAACTGCAAAAATGTGGAATTTTTGAGAAAATCAATAACATTTTTTTTTTCTGAAAAACCGTCATCAGTTTGTCATTTTCCAAAATTTTTATATTCCCAGCGGATTATTCCATAGATCAAAAATTCCTTCCACATTTAAATAAATTTATCCGGTTATGTTTATCTAGCCGAAATCTATAGTATTTTTAAAAAATCTTGTTTTTTTATAATTGGACGACGATAAAAGAATAAAACTTAATTTCATTGAATGAATAAAAACTTATTTGCGTTAATTCTGTTATGCCAAGGGGTTGATCATTCCAATTTTAAGTGTACAGCCGATATTAAGGTTTCATATATTTCTAAATATTTCACAAAGTTTCAAGTATTTTAAGATATTTTGAAGGATTTTTAATAATTTAAAGTGTTTTCAACAGACTTCGAAGAATTTCAAAGGGTTTTAAGGGATTTCAGATCAATTCAAGAGATCAAAAAGAATGGTATGGAATTTCGAGGGATTTGAAAAGATTTTCTAGGATTTCAAATAATTTGTTGTATGTCAGGCAAAACATTGAGAACCCCGGCAATCTGCGCTTGTCGACGAAACGTCGTCCAAATTTTTTCTCGAAAAATTTGAAGGATGGACTGCGTGACAAATCGCATATTTCCGATGTTTTCAAAAGACGAGCTTGCTTCCTCTTGAAG
>JAUMHM010085566.1:0-11514 GCA_032362435.1 Melikaiella ostensackeni | reverse complement strand
TGCATCAAGGGATGATCGAGATACAATTGGTTGGATCTTGGGTATCTGTTGGTTGGAAGCTTCTATTAATTATCCTTCATGTCCTAATATACATGGATTTTGTTTCAATTTATATAATATATTTTATCAACTCTAAATCTTGTAATAAATTCTGTTAATCTCTGGCTCTCAATTTCAACGTGTCAAGTAACAAGGTTCCATCTCGGTAGGTGCATACTGAAAGATTCTACCACGGGAGTGCGAAGTAAAAGGTTTTATCTCGCTGGTAATATCTAGTACCTTTCAAATGTCGATCTAAATTGCATAGATTTCCAGTGCCCTCTTCGAGATAAAAGGAAATCTGCATCAAGGGATGATCGAGATACAATTGGTTGGATCTTGGGTATCTGTTGGTTGGAAGCTTCTATTAATTATCCTTGATGTCCTAATATACATGGATTTTGTTTCAATGTATATAATATATTTTACCAACTCTAAATCTTGTAATAACTTCTGTTAATCTCTGGCTCTCAATTTCAACGTGTCAAGTAACAAGGTTCCATCTCGGTATATGCATACTGAAAGGTTCTACCTCGGGAGTGCGAAGTAAAGGGTTTTATCTCGCTGGTAATATCCAGTAGCTTTCGAATGTCGATCTAAATTGCATAGATTTTCAGTGCCCTCTTCGAGATAGAACCTTTCTAGCTGCACACTCCGAGATAGAACCTTTCAATTTGTAACTTAGCCGTTGCCTAAGCCCGGATTTTACGTTTGCTTTGCGTTTTTTTGCATTTCTAGTGAGATTAGTTTATGAAATGCTTTGAATTCTTAAGATTTCAAGTCGAAATATATTGCATTATTAACAAAATAGTCCAATTTTCAACCAAAAAAGATTTATTTTTTACCAAGAGAGATCAATTTTCTACCCAAAGAGACGAGTTTTCAAGGAAAAAATTATTTTTTAACCAAACAGTTGCATTAACAACCAAATGGTTGAACTTTCATGCAAGAGAGACAATTTTTCAACAAAATAGTTGAAGTTTCAACCAAGTAGCTAAATTTTCAAGCCAAAAAAAAAGAATTTTTTGAAGACAGTTGAACTTTTAATAAAAGAGTTTGTTTTCAACTAAGAAATATGAATTCTCAACCAAAGGGTCGAACTTTCAAACAAAAAAGATTGAAGGTCAACCAAAAACAGTTGAATTTCCAACCAAATAGTTGAATTTTAAACGCAATGCAAAGAAATTTTTCAAGAGACAGTTAAATTTACAACCTGAAAAGTTGAAATATCAATAAAAAAGTTAATTTTCAACCAAAAAATATGACTTTTTTACCAAAAAATGATGAATCTTCGATCCACAAGGACAAATTTTCAATAAAATACATGAATTTTCTATCAAGCTGTTGAATTTTTAACATATAAAGGATAAATTTTCAACCAAAAATGGAATAGTTAAATTTTCAGATAGAAAAATTAATTTTTCACCAGCTAAAAAACAAATTTTCAACCAAATAGTTGAATTTTCAACCAAAGTTAAATTTTCAACAAGAAAAAATGATTTTACTACTAAGGAGTTTAATTTTCTACCAAAAAAACGAATTTTCTCAAAATACATTAATTGTTAACAAAATTGTTGAATTTCGCAGTCAAAAAGACGAATTATCTACAAAACAGTTGAAATTTCAATCTAAAAGTTGGATATTTCAACAAACTTTTCATCAAAAAAGGTAATTTTCTACCAAATAGTTAAATTCTCGAATAAATAGTTTTATTTTTAACGCGATAGTTGAATTTTCTATAAAAAAAGTTTAACTTTCAACCAAAACTATGAATTTTCAACTAAATAGTTTGATTTTTTACCAAACTGTTAAATTCTCAAACGAAGAAGACGAATTTTGAACAAAACAGTTGAATTTTCTACCCGAAAATATGAATTTTCAACATAAAAGTTAATTTTTCACGAAAAAGTTGAATTTTCAAAATTTTTAAACAAATTATTGAATTTTCTACCAAGCTGTTGAATTTTTAACTTATAAAGATAAATTTTTAACCAAAAATGGAATAGTTGAAATTTCAGATAGAAGAATTTATTTTTCACCAACCAAAAAACGAATTTTCAACCTAATAGTTGAATTTTCAACCAAAGAGGTGAATCTTAAGAAAATTGAATTTTTAACGAAGTGATCTAGTTTTCACTTAAGTAGTTAAATTTCTAACCAAGAAAGTTGATTTTTTAAGCAAATAGTTAAATTTTCAACAACAACAAAATGCATTTTCTACTAAGAAGATTAACTTGCTTCTCAAAAAAATAAAATTTCAACAGAAAAGTTCATTTTTCACCAAAAAGTTAAATTTTCAAATAAATAGTGTAATTTTCAACCAAATTATTGAATTTTCTACCATAAAATAAAATAAAAGAAAATTCACCAAGCTGTTGAATCTTCAACTTATGAAGGATAAATTTTCAACCAAAAATGGAATAATTAAACTTTCAGATAGAAAAATTAGTTTTTCATCCAATAAAAAACGAATTTACAACCAAATAGTTGGATTTTCAATCAAAGAAGTGAATCTTAAAAAAAACAAATAAATTTTCAAGAAAGTAATATAGTTTTCAACCAAGTAGTTGAATTTTCAACCAAAAAGTTGAATTTTCAAGCAAATGGTTGAATTTTCAACAACAACAAAATTAATTTTCTACTAAGGAGATTAATTTTCGACCAAAAAGACAAATTTTGCAAAATAAATTAATTTTTAACAAAATTGTTTAATTTTGAAGCCAAAAGGACGAATCATCAATCATGAATTATCTATTAAGGAGATTTATTCTCAACCAAAAAGAAAAATTTTGCAAAATACATTAATTTTCAACAAAATTGTTGAATTTTGAAGCCAAAAAGACGAATCTTGAATTATGAATTTTCTATTAAGGAGATAAATTTTCAACCAAAAACACAAATTTTGCAAAATACATTAATTTTCAACAGAATTGTTGAATTTTGCAGCCAAAAAGACGAATCATCTACAAAAAAGTCAAATTTTCAATCAAAAAGTTGAATTTTTCAACGTATTTTTCAACAAAAAAAGTATTTTTCAAGCAAATAGTTAAATTCTCAAATACATTGTTCAACTTCCAACCAAGTAGTTGAATTTCCTATCGAAAATGTTTAATTTTCAACCAAATATATGAAATTTAACTAAAAAAGATCAGTTTTCAACCAAAAGTGGAGTAGTTGCATTTTCAGTTAAGGAAATAAATTTTCAACAAAAAAAAAACGATTCGTTAACCAAAGAGAGGAAGTGTCAACTAAAAAGGTGAATATTTAAAAAGAAAATGAATTTTCAAGAAAAGAGTTCAACATTCAACCAAATAGTTGAATTTTCCAGCGAAAAGAAGATTCTATAACCAAGAAGATTAATTTTCTACCAAAAAAAAGAATAATCATCAAAATACCTGAATTTTCAACTAAATAGTAAAATTTGCAACTAAAAAAGATTGATTTTCAACTAGATGGTTGCATTTTATACTAAAAAAGATAAATTTCAACCAAAAATGGAATAGTTCTATTTTCAAATTAAAAATATGTGACTGGCTTCGAAGAAAGGGTTCTAGTGGCTAAAATCAAGTTTTCGAGAAGTTTTTTTTTTTAAGTTTGACAACAATTTCCCTTCATTCCATGCTTGTTTAACGCAAGTTTTAGTCGACAATATGTACTTAGGGATTTTTTTTGCTCGCTAAATCCGAATTTGTAGTCAAATTTGCCAATTTCAAAATGGCTGACCCAAAATGACGGACCCAAATTCAAAAAAACGTACAATACTCGGACTTTTTTGACAAAATGCTGACTAATGGGGTTTTCAGGGTTGCTGAATTCGAATTCGAAGTCCAAATTGCCAATTTCAAAATGGCTGACACACAATGGCTGACCCAAAATGGCGGATTCAAAATTTCAAAAATGTACAATACTCGAACTTTTTGACAAAATGATAACTAGGAGGGTTTTTTGGGTCGCGAAGTCCGAATTCGAAGTCAAAATTCCCAGTTTCAAAATGGCTGACCCAAAATGGCGGATTCAAAATTTCAAAAATGTACAATACTCGAACTTTTGACAAAATGATAGCTAGGGGGGTTTTTTGGGTCGCGAAGTCCGAATTCGAAGTCAAAATTCCCAGTTTCAAAATGGCCGACCCAAAATGGCGGATTAAAAATTTCAAAAATGTACAATACTTGGAATTTTTTGACAAAAGGCTGACTAAGGGGTTTTTTTTGGGCTGCTGAATTCGAATTCGAAGTCAAAATTGTTAATTTCAAAATGACTGACGCAAAATGACTGTGCCGAAATGATGAATCGAAAATGGCGGATTCAAAATTTAAAAAATGCACAATACTCGAACTTTTTGACAAAATGCTAGCTAGGGGAGTTTTTTGGGTGGCGAAGTCCGAATTGGAAGTCAAAATTCCCAATTTCAAAATGGCTGACCCGAAATGATGGATCCAAAATGGCGGATCCAAAATTAAAAAATGCACAATACTCGAACTTTTTTGACGAAATTCTGGTGACGCTGGTTTTTTGAGTTGCGAAGTCCGAATTTGGAGACATAATTTCCAATTTCGAAGTGGCTGACTCGAAATGACGGGTCCAAAATTGCAAAAATGTACAATACTCGGACTTTTTCGACAAAATGCCGACTAATGGGGTTTTTTGGGCTGCTGAATTCGAATTCGAAGTCAAAATTGTTAATTTCAAAATGACTGACACAAATTACTGTCCCGAAATGATGGATCCAAAATGGCGAATCCAAAATTAAAAAATGCACAATACTTGGACTTTTCTGATAAAATGCTGGCTGCGGAAGCGAAGCCCAAAATGAAAGTAAAAATTTCCAATTTCAAAATGACTGACCCAAAATGGCGGATCGAAAATTTCAAAAATGTACAAAACTCGGACTTTTTTGACAAAATGCTGACTAGGGATTTTTTATGGGTTGCTAAATTCGAAGTCAGAATTGTTAATTTCTATATAGCTGACACAAAATGCCTGACCCAACATGGCGGATCCAAAATCAAAAAATGCACATTACTCGGACTTTTTTGACAAAATGCCGGCTACGGGGGAATTTTGGGTCACAAAATCCGATTTCGAAGTCAAAATTCCCAGTTTCAAAATGGCTGGCCGAAAATGGTAGATACGAAATTTCAAAAAAGGTACAATATTCCGACTTTTTTTGACAAAATGTTGACTGGGGGGTTTTTTGGGTTGCTGAATTGAATTTAAAGTCAAAATTGCCAATTTCAAAATAGCTGACACGAAGTGGCCAACCAAAAATGACGAATCCAAATTCAAAAACGTACAATACTTGGACTTTTTTGACAAAATGCTGGATACGGGGGTTTTTTGGGTTGCTGAATTGAATTTAAAGTTAAATTTGCCAATTTTAAAATAGCTGACACGAAATGGCTAACCCAAAATGGCGGATCTAAATTCAAAAAACATACAATACTTGGAGTTTTTTGAGAAGATGCTGACTAAGGAGGTATTTTTGGTTGCTGAATCCGAATTGGAAGTCAAAATTTTCAATCCCAAAATGGCTGACCCAAAATGGCAGATCTAAAATTAAAAAAAAATGTATAATACTTGGAATTTTTTGACAAGATGCTGATCGAGAAGGTATTTTGGGTTACTGAATCCGAGTTTGAAGTCAAAATTACTAATTTCAAAATTGCCGACCCAAAATGGTGGGTCGAAAATTCAAGAAAATGTATAATACTCGGACTTTTTTGACAAGGTGCCAACTAAGAGGGTTTCTTGGGTTGCTGAATCCGAATTTGAAGTCAAATTTTCTAATTTCAAAATGGCTGGACCGAACTGGCGGATCCGAAATTCCAAAAATATTCAATACCCGGACTTTTTTGGCAAGATGTTGACTAAGGAGGTATTTTGGGTTGCCAAATTCTAATTTGAAGTCAAAATTGCTGCTTTGAAAAGTTCTGACCCAAAATGGCAGATCTAAAATTCAAAAAATATTCAATACCCGGACTTTTTTGGCAAGATGATGACCAACGGGGTTTATTGGGTACATGAATTCGAATTTGAAGTCCAAATTGCCAATTTCGAAAAGGGACCCAAAATGGTGAATTCAAAATTCAAGAAACTGTGCAACACTCCAACTTTTTTAGCAAGATGCTGGCTAAGTAGGTTTCTTGGATAGCTGAATTCAAATTTGAAGAACTGTCTAACTGCGCGAAATTTCGATTAATCGATCTCGGGCAAACTGCAGGTAAAAATATAAGACTTCAGCATACTGAAATCGTCAAGACCGCAAAATCGATTTTTCATCTACTAGACCCAACAAATTAATTTTCAACCATACAGAGGTGGATTTTCTTATTGCTTTCTATTAATTTAGTTCGCATTCACGCGAAAAAAAAAGAGAAAAATGGGAAATTTTTTAAAAACTTCAAAAAACGAATTCTTCAAAAATGGGGAAAAGAGGGGAACAGGTGAAAGAGTGTGAAGTCTAAAATATGAAAGTGATTTCCAAACTTATCAAGTTATTATTGAACTTTACCGTTTCATGGCCATATTTTGTAAAATTCGCAAACTTTGTTAAAAATTATCATTAGAAAACGTTCTAAGCGTTATACATATAAGTTCGTTTCGTTACTTCCACTGACCTGCCCCGCCCCACCCCTGTTCCGAGCCGTAGTTTTTGGTGAGACCCCCTCCCCCCCTCAAATTGGTAACGTAGTTTGGGGACGACCCCTAAGGAAAGATGCGGATTTCAAATGGTGCAGTTTCAATTCGTTAGATCTCAGTTCTCTCTAGAATTTCAATGTAAATTGTGAAAGCTTCCGTTTGGCAAGGGCAGTGGCGGTGTCACCTTGTGCGTTAAACCTCGCCGGTAATTAATTTTCAGGCAAGGATAAACGACTTTCTCTACGGTGGTGAACTTCTGACATTACCTCTGGGAGCAGAATTCTCTAAGGTAGCTAGAAATCCGGATTTACTGAGATTCTAGATACGCGATGAGGAAATATTTAGCATAGGACACCACCTCAAAATGCTCTCACGACCATTTTAAGATTGAGACGCATTTTTATTTCTACTAAAAGTTCAAACACTTTTTGTGCAAAATTAAAAAAGGACCCGGCACCAAATTTATAGAAAATAGCTTTTTGACAAAATGCCCAATTAAATTTTTCTTGTGGTTTTGAACGTGCATATCAATAATTCGGAATAAAATTTTAAGAATGGACAGTATTGCTGAAACAGTTAACAAACTTACAATTTTTACATGTAATTTAATAGAAAAAATCGTCTATTCAAAAAATGTTATTATTTTCAAAAACTTTCTTTGGCAAGACGTCTTAGATTTTGTAGATCGGACCCACTGGAACAAAAGTTTTGTACCCATCAACTTGAGAGATTTACGATTTGCTGTGTAAAGGATGTTTGGGAATTGTTTAAACATCGCTTAAACCCTCAAACGAGGAAATCGGCATTTTTTAACAAGTGAAATCACAGATTTTTTGATAAAATCATTGGCGTCGGAAATCACTTCATGATAAATGTGTAAAACATTTCGAAGCAGGAAAAGTCGTCATACTTATTTTAAGGGTTGTTTTAAAATTTTATTACAGATTCACGCAAGGAAATCCATATTTTCTAAGAAGAAATGTTACTGTAGATTTCTTAATGATACAAGTAGGATCGAAAATTAATTCACAACAGATAAGAGAAACATATCCTAGCATGAAAAGTCGATGAATTTATTTTAAGTGTTGTTCCAACATCCTTGGTGATTCAAGCAAGGAAATCGACATTTCCTAACAAGTGAAATCACGAGAGATTTTTCTATTATACCAAGTGCTTCGAAAATCACTTTACAATAAATGAATCACTTAGTGCAGGAAGGGAAATATGCAAATAGAAATTCGTAAAAATATTGCTTAAAGCTTAGATGCAACAACAGTGCTTTAAGCATTTTAGTGAAATTGATTAAGCTACTGTATTATCCACCTTGAACAGTCTTCATAATAAAAATGAGCAAGATGTCTTCCTACAAGGTCTCATTTTATTTAATGATCCGCAACGTATTGAAAAAGCAGGAAACAAAAGACCGAAGTCAAGTACTTATATCTATTTTGTGATGAATCGCGGGAAAAGAATTCAAGTTTGTCACTCTGCTTCTTTGAGTTTGCACGGTGTAACAAAAAATAAAGTTTATCGAATATGCAATCTTTTATCACGAGGCGAAGAACCTTGTGATAAAAGAGGTAAATCTAAAAGTGGCAATGTAATAAGTCCAGAAACATGTGAATTAATGAAAGAGCATATATAACAATTTCCAGTGAAAATCTCACATTACAGCGATAAAGAGTTTATGTATTTGAATGCAAGATTAAATACTACTATAATGTACAAACTTTTCAAAAAAGAACATCCGAATAATAAAATACGTTACTGATATTATTGGCAGCGCTTCAAAAAAAATTGTAATCTTCGTTCTGGTAGACCCCAAGTTGACACTTGTTTAATTTGTGAAGAAAAGTGTGCATTATTACGTAGTAATAATATTATTGATGCAGAAAAACAGCGTATTGCTGCCGAACTTATAGTACACAAACACGTAACAAAGAAGTTTTATACTGAAATAGAATCTGTTAGAAAGTTGTGTGAAATGCGAAACGATGTTGCTGAAATCTGTTTAGATTACATGTCAAATTTTCCATTGCCACATATTCCAGTGCAAGATATATTCTACTATGGACATTTATGGGTAAATACTTTCCGTATTCATAATGTGGGTGAAAACATAACAAAACTTTACGTTTATCATGAAGGTATAGCGAAAAAAAAATCAAATGAAATATGTAGTTTTTTTGCTTGCTTATATCAAATCCCACATTGGTCCTGAGATAGAAGAATTGCACATTTTCAATGACAACTGTGCTGGCCAAAGTGAAAACCACACAGTTGTTCGCTTTCTAATGGCCTTAGTAGATACAAAGCGCTTCAGAAATATTTTTCATTATTGTCCAATTCGTGGCCACTCATTCCTTCCTTGCGATAGAGACTTTGCTCTTATTGAGCGAGAAGTGAAAAAACATGACCGTGTGTATGTTCCACAAAATTTTATTGTGATCGCTAAAAGAGCTGCAGAGAAATTCAGAGTTACAGAGGTTGAAGGTTCAGATATATTAGAATACAAAAATTGGTGGAAAAATTTGAATAAAAGAGATGCTATCAGCAAAAAAACGACTGGAAAGGGATTTAAAAAATGTCAGATACTCAAATAACGATATAGTTTCCTATATGGTTTCCTATATAGTTTCCCATATAGTTTCGCACATAGTTTCCCACATAGTTTGCTGTGTAGTTTCCTACTTGAAATTTTTCAATAGGATGAAGTTCATTGACACAAAACTTTTATATCAGTGTGACTGATCTACAAAATCTGAGACATCTTGTTGAATCTGGCAAAAAGTTTTTGAGAAGTATAACGTTTCAATAATAGACGAATTTTTCTATTAAAATACATGTAAAAACTGGAAGCTTGATGATTGTTTGAGCAAATGCTGTCCATTTTTTTCATAATTTTATTTCGAATTATTGATCTCCTGGTTCGAAATTACAAAAAAAATTATAATAAGACACCTTGACAAAAAGACATTTTCTGTACATTTTGTGCGGAGTCCCTTTTAAGATCCTGAAAATTTCTAAAATCAATATTTTATTAATAGAAAGAAAAAAGTGTATGCGGCACTTGGAAAATTGGACTATACCCAACGACTTTATAATGCCTAGTATTGATTTTAACGATGAATTTCAGTTGAAAACAGGAATTCAAGTGCAGTTCCAGCCAAGTCGAAAAAATGTAATAAAAATGCTACTTTTGTCGACGAATTGCAACGACATTGTCAATAATGAATGCTATCCGTGTAGCTCGAACTTGCCGAGCACACCTGCTAATTGTGACGCTGATTAATTGCCTCCGAATAATTTGAATAGTTGCCAAACCGCTGTTGCCAGCTTTTGTAAAACACGTGTAAACTAGCGAAACATGTTTAATGAAAATCCAAAATGAATGGGACAATATTTCATACTTTTGTATTGGAAAAAATTCAAGGGAATGTAACTAAACTTTCAAATCTTGAGAAATACTGATTATTAAGAATGTGACTTATTCATTGCACATTAGGGCGTTTCAGAAGAAATTTTCATTTGTAGTTCTAATAGGAATGAAAACTTTTTTTTGGGAGCAAAAACACTACCCTAAAAATCCATTTAAAAAATGTCATCTTTAGATTTTATTTTGTTTTTTTTCGCTGAAGTCAAAACATATACTCTTGTTAATATAAAATATTTTTTTTGGAAAAAAAACCATGAAACTTGCATTCAATCAATAATTCCTTCTGTAATGCATCCAATCTAAGTATTTACTAATAGAATAAATTCATTTAAAACTCCTATACCAGACTTTCGGTAATATCTAGCATAAAATCACATTCCACCAAAATTTTCATCAACTACACTGGAAATTATATTAACCAAAACATGAAAATAAGAGATGCCTACTTTTAATTTGTGAACTTTTTGGATGTTATTTTTTCAATACACCAACATTTTCTATAGAAAACTAGATTTCATTTCAATCTTTAAGGAATGTTGAAAGAGAAACATTAAGCAAGGATCTGTTCCAATCTGCAGGGTTGCCTATAAATACTCAAGATTCTTTTTAATTGAGGTATTAATGGTTAACTTAATTTACCGAAAGATATCTATTTTACTTAAACGTAGTTTACAAATTTGATGAAGTTAGAAATTTTTTAGAAATGCGTTATTGGTTTCGATTATTACCATTGTCTTTTTAAAAAATGGAACAATCTAAATAGATTGGTTCTCAATCAACTCACAACAAATGGTGGTCTTACCGGGGTTCTCCGCATGTGAGTGCCGAGTGGCGTTCGCCAGCTAACTTCATAGTGGCGCTCGTCCGCTCTCTATACAGGTGACCCATTTCAATCTATAATCCCAAATATCTTCTAAAATACTTTATCTACGAAGAAATGGTTCAGATAAAGGTTGACCAGGACCAAGGGGGACATTTGACTGTACCATCAATTTTGACCTTGAGGTCAATGTTGACCTTAGGTCAATTTTGACCTTGAGGTCAATTTTCAAGGTCAATCGGAGGTAAGATCCTTTTCTTAAATGAGAACCCCTATTTTTTACTGCGGATTTGAAAAGAGTGGTAAATTTCACGTGAAAAATGACCTGTGGAAAAATGGTTTTTGTGACCTTGGAAAGGTAAAAAATTTAAGTCAATTGTCTAAGAAACGACCAGATGCCCTTTCTCTGAATTGTTTTGGTCTTTCGGGGTAAACAAACGTTCAAGATGCTTCACAAAAGTGGATGAAATGTTAAGGTGTACATCACCCTGACCATCATGACCTTCAGGTCAATTTTCAAGGTCACTTGAAGGCCAAGACGATTTTTCTTAGATTTAACTCTGTGTCCGGATGAATTTTT
>JAUMHM010085565.1:0-11514 GCA_032362435.1 Melikaiella ostensackeni | reverse complement strand
GTTCGGGGTGACGAGAACTTCATTTTCCCAAAGTTTCAGCCAATTTGACGGAGGGCAGCTTCCCATAAGGTTTGTGCAGGGTTCTTCATAAATAAAGAAAAAGAAACAGATTGAACAAAGTTCACTCAATGACAGATTCCTATAATTTTCACTCGATGATAGAAACTAATATTTTAAGTCAACTGAAAAATCAATTTTAAATTCAGGAATCACAATCTTGAAGTTTGCAATCGACGACTGATCCATGTTGCCCCAAACAAACCCACCTGTTAGTATGCCGCAAGAAACGCACGATACAACTTTAATTCAAAAAGTAGATACTTCTGAACATGCTTCTGAAGAAATTTGAAATATAACAGGATCCATTTCAAATAATCAATCTCAGACTAGTGGGAGAAGAATAATTCTGAGCAGGTTAGAATAGCCTTTTTCAACCTACCAAAATTATATTTAAAAGCAAGTAGGTAATTCATTTAGATTTTAAACATATTTCAATTTCATTTATCATAAAGGATTTATCTGAAAAATTATAAGTTCAGGAACCGAAAAAACCTGACTCTGATGAGAAAAGTGATTCTGAAGATGAGCAGAATAGTGAGAATTCTTCTGAAGCTGGAGTTAAGGAAAGATCGACCTCATTATAGCCTACTGAAATTCCTGGCCATCTAAGTAGTAGTAGAGTAGTAGTAGCTATTTTCTTTGAAATTAATTTCGTGTTCTAATTGCAATTAATTCTTCAATGATGTTTAATATAAAATAATCCTTTATTTTTAAACGTGCGAATTATATTACTGGGAGAAGATAACTGCAGCATCTACAAAAGAAAACCTGAGATTAGTACAGATGCCAACAAAGAGAACTAATCTAGTTGAGGGATACATAAGACGGTTAGATTATGGTCCTGGAATTTTCGCGGGGTAATTCCTTATTAAAAATGAAAATGATACTATTAGGATCTATATTGTAGATTCCACTCAGCATGCTATAGAGTTGACAGTTTCTGTATCTGAATGAAATGAATTATTTTCATTAAGAACTAAAAATCATTAAATATAAAAATGATCAACACTTATTTTATTTGCAACACGGGCGGAGGGTGGAGGGGGGGTGGGGAAATTAGTAAAATTCGAGTCACTTCCTTGACTGATTATTCAAAACTACAATACACTATTTACGTACGTTATCATGTTTTCTACGATTTCTTAGTTTCAGTAAAAAAAATTTCATTAATTGTGTAAATATATTTTCAACAATAAGATTAATATTTTACCAAGCCTCGAATTTTTTGAATGAATAATAGCTGGTTGTCAGTTTCGATAATTGAACTTATGCTAGTTTACCCCAAAGTTATATCACTTGTCCCCAAAGTTGTGCCACTTCGTCCCAAACTTATGCCACGTTTCCCCAGCCTTAAGCTGCTTTTTCCCAACCTCTCTCCTTTGTTCACCAACACCCTGCAATAAATTCTGAATCCGCCTTTGACAAACGGTGGTGGAAGTACTTCTAAAATAATTTTAGGCACGATTTTACGAATCACAGCCGGTGTGTAAAATTATTATTTCAAAGTGCGCATGCGAGATAATGGTTGCCTCTATGAAAAGTAACAGCTTTCACGGTCTGATAGAGCTAGGTAATAGCTTGGAAGAAGTGTCTCGTTTTTCTTTAAAATTTAAAAATAAAAAATTATGTATCTCTTTCTGAGTAAAAATCGGTGTTTTCTGGAACGCACTGCTCCCTCTAGAACACTGCTCCTTCTTCTCTGGTTTATTCGATTGTAAAATCGTATTGAAACTTTTCAACGGCATTATTTAAAAATATTCTACTCATAATCATTCGTATATGCATTTTTTCATCTTTAAGAGTTTAAGTATTCGCAGCTCAAATTGTGCATTCAGTGAACAGTACAATGGGTTTTCATATCACTCCACAAGTTTTGTCATTTACCACATCCATCTCTTTGATTTTTAATTAACAAATAATATCAAGAGGGTCTTTTCTTCATTATCTTTGCTGACAGACATGTTTAAACGAAAATAAAATTGTAACGCAATATAGATCCCACTTGAAAACGTGTCACGTGAAACTGTTTACAGAGCGGGTAATACGGAGTTCTCGTTTCAATGCTAAAAATCACGCAGAGCAATAAAAGATGCTGACGATAATCAAATTATGTAATATCTCCAAGGCGGCTTTAAATAAATTGATGAAATTTAGAGACATTTTTTTAACACCAGTGCCTCAAAACTGACACAAGGATTTTTTAAATATTAAATTTCTAATTTTTTATGAATTTTCATAATTTCTTAAAAATTGGTTTTTAAGCTGTATTTCTTCAAATTATCATAATTCAAAGCTGATGTGAGAAAAAGAAAGATTCCGTGTGTCAATACAAATCGACTGACTTATAATGTTAACGTTAAAGAGTGACAAAGTTACGATCACTTGTAATAATGAAAGAATTAAAATTTACAAAATTACTAGAATAACTTTCATAATTTCCATTTTTCATTCATTGGAACTGAAAACTACTAATAAATTGAATATCTCGCGTCATTTGTCTTAAAAATAAAAATAGAAATATTCGAATACTATTTTCTATACCTAAAAAACAAACTATCCCTCCTACCAAAAAATGTTTGAGGGAAAGTTTACAGGTCTTTGTAAAAGCAGCAATTTTAATATCTTAACTTTCTTTCGTGTTCCGCGTTATTTGGCTGAAAATTTGAATTTTCGATTTTTCAAGAAAATTCAAGAAGTTGTTACGACAATTTTGTAGGGCTTTCAAAAAGAAACGTTCTTCTCTTTCTGACTTTTTTCATATCATGCATTGTTTGGCTTAAAATTTTCATTTCCGTTTCTTTTTTTGATTTTTGTTAATGCTATAACACTCACAATTTTCTTTTTCTCGAAAAAAGTCATGGGGATAAATTATTCGACTTTCTGAGTACCACAAATATCCGTATATAGAATTTGTAAATTTAGAATGAAAGTGGTCTTAAAAATTTGAAAAATGCTCTTCTTGAATTTATGTCCAAATGGCTGGCTAACGAACTCGTCCTTCATTTTAGGAGACTAAAAGAGTATACCAAAGGCTAATCCAATCGGTCGATTCTTTCGAAAGTTATCTTTCTCACAAACTGAAAATCTACACACACAGACAGACGGACAGAAGGCACATTCGTAAAAACATGTTTTTCGGGTTCGGGGGGTCTCAAAACGTGGACATTTGACAAAATCAGGGAGAGTGTTCAAATTTTACACAAATCTAATACATTCTCTGATGAGAATGTAAAAATCTGCCTGCCGGGCTGGCACATATGGGTTCGCTTTGCTCGCAAGTTCGAACGCACACAGGGCACGCGTTTGTTGGATATCGCGCTTCGCACTCGAATAATGTATGTCCAAACGCGAAATTTTCTACATTGTTTCAAACTCTATTACTATGTATTGAATTTCTTTTATAATAATTAATGTACCTAGGTCTGTGACTCCATTTTTGGACAAAAATTTTGCCGTTAAACATTATATTGTATCCTGTAATTTTCCCATCAATTTACATTTATAATTTCTAATAGTCTCTTTTCCAATTAAGAAAAACTACGCGTCTTATTAGAAAATAGAAGAAAATTTGCGAAATGGTCAATTACAAGTTTGTAGATCTTTTCTGGGTGGAGAATTTTTATCTGTTCATTATTTTTTCATTTCTTGCATAGTTTGACGGCGAAATGAAATCTTGGATTTTCACATTCTCATCATTTATGATGGAATGTCTTAGACTCGTGTGAATTCGGACCTATACAGTTTTCGTCAATTCTCGAAGTTTCGAAACCCCCTGAGTCAGAAAAAATGGTTTTCGCCATAATGTTCATCTGTCGGCCTGTCTATCTGTTTCCTGGCGACGCGATAACTTTTAAAGGAATTTTCTGATTCAAATTTGCGTTTGCACACTGTTTTGTGGTCCAGAAAGACAGGTCAAGTACGTTAGCTCGCCTTCTTCTGTCAATATTTATGGCTTTAGCCATGAAAAATAAAACTGAGAAAAGTAAAAATTCCACTTTCCCACGGAACCACGCTATATTTATACGACAAATAGACAAGACACAAAAATTATCAGTTTTTGAAAGTTCTACAAAATTTTCTTTTACTGTTTTTTAAATGGAGATAGTACTTTTCCCTTTGAACGTGGAAAATGCCATAAGGAAATCAAAAATTCAAATTTATTGCTAAACCACGAAAAATTCAGTAAAAGCTCTAACAGCAAAGTTTCTCACATCAAAAAAGACTTACAAAACTGCCTGTTACCATTTTTCATGTGATATTTAACTCCTAAACTGTCATTAATAGAAATAAAACATTCATAAAAAAGATACTTTCGTTACTCATGTCGGTTCTAAGATTTGCCAGTTTTTTTATTATCAATTGAAACCATATATTTTTGGCAATTTTGTATTGAATAAAATTTTTTAAAGGCTTCTTACATACTGAAAATTTATGCTGGAATGTATTCGATTCTTGTGCAGATTGCTCAATTCTTTCTTGCTCTGTTTTGAAATGTTTTAAACCGGTCTCAAAACTTGGAGCTTTATTGTAATCCGCGAGGGTAAATTCTCACATGAAACCAATACCTTCTCATTGAAATGAGAATATAATATATGTTACGGGCTTCAACGTCACAATATTACAAGAAAACTACGTTTCTTTTAGAAGAATTTTACTTCCACTTTTTTTCTGCTTACGGGTCAAACAAAATTTCAAAAATATTTCTAAATTTTTTCGTAGGATGCACCTAAAGGAAGTAACACTGCTTTCCCCATAAATAATCTTTGAATACTCTAGAATAACATGTCCATGTTTCAGAAAGATCGCAGGGGTAGTACATACATTGTTAAAGAAAATTAAAATCTTGAGCGCACCACGTGGGGTGTGCGTGTGTGGCGCTCTGTACACCGGTTTTGTAAGCTTCCCGAATAAATGTGTTGCGAAGATGTGATGTGTGCATTTATTTTTTAGTTTCGCCTCCCAAAACCTTACAGCTTGTCCCAAAAGCCACCTTCTAAACGAGGATCAACTATTCTATGGCATGTTGGTCACAATTATGACTTTTTTGTAGTTTTTTTGCGGATGATTTTTGATGAACAAAACCAAAAGTTTTATTTTTTTCACTAATTATCAATTATTTAAACAATATTTGTTTGTTAAAACAATTCTTTTCCACATCTTAGTGCAAATTATCGGTATTTTCATAACGAAATGACTTAATTACGCAATGTAAAAAGTCAAAAGTCTCGATTTAATATGCTGTTGAGTGTTTAAGCAATTATTTATTATCAAAATGTAACTTTTGATAGAAATAAGGCAAGGAAATTTAGTTTTAGTAAACTTTTTAACCAACTTCATTAAATTCTTGTTCTATTTAGTCTATTTAGTCTATTTTCACCACATATCCGTAATTTTTTAAATATTTACATTTGCTTTATGACATTTTTTCGACAATATATCCCATATTTACACCTTCTCTAAGCAACATGAACTATTTACTTTGTATCAAAAATTAACACGATGGATTCGCTTGCTTATGAATTGTTTAAACAATTTCTATAGTTTAAATGTAATTTTTTACCAGAATAAAGCAGAAAAGTGTAGTTTCTTGCAACAGATTTCATTAGCTTCTCTTGACACTTTTAATTACTTACCCATCATTTTCCAAACAATTTTTATTTGTTGATATACTTTTTTCTGTAAAACAACCAAAGTTTTCACTCTTTCTGAATGACATAAACTAATTATTTGAAATTAAAAATCAATACCTTTAGCTGTAAATTTGGGATATTGTAAGAAAAAAATTGGTACAAACAAATGAAAATTCTTAAAGAAATTATGTGAGTGATAAAACTACAAGACACATTAGAATTCAATGCAGTATGTTGAAAAATGTGCAAAAAAATACATTTTTCTGTCTAGTAAATCGGTCGTGTTGACTTTCGATTTAATGTAACTAGCTCATGCCAGTCAGAAAAGTTGTAAATTTTTTATATTTTGCCAAGAAAAAATTGTTTAAGCAAACGTAAATTGGTTAAAGAGTATGGTTATGTAGTGAAAATATAAAACTCTGGGAATCCGACGGAGTTTGCTGGAAAATTTGAAAAAAACTACATTTCTCTGTCTCATTGCGGCCAAAGTGACATTCGACTAACCAAGTTCTCCAATAATAAACTATTTGTTAAACAATTAACAGTACATTAAATCAATCATATTGATTTTTTAAATTGCCTGATCAGTTCATGTCATTATGAAAATACCGATAATTGAGGGGCCGCCAGCGAAAAGGGCTCATGGCCGAAATCGCGCGTATAACTATTGACCGTCAGGCTGTTTTCAAAATATATCTAGAATTTAGATTTTGAACATTAATACTCATAGAGAATTTCCCGGCGCATCTTTTTTGTTATAAATATATCCTGTAGTAATTTTAGTTTTCAAGTTATTCAAGGAATATGTAAGTTTTTGCTGCAAAAATTTCAATCCGTTTTCTGAGATTAACTCGCCGTATCTTTGGCGTGTTCGAATATCTTTGTCTGAAATTTCTATGCGCACCCCACCGTGATGCGCAAAGTGGCGTTCCTGATTTCACACCTATATGCTTTCGTATGCGCGGACCTTGTAGACCTAACGACTATTTGGACATTATTAATCTTCATGTGGTATTGTAATATTGTAGTAGTAATCAAATTATCTTGTACGAATTTTATTTAAACATTTGATAGAACAGGATAAAATAGTTGTTAGTTGGAAAACCATGAATCAGCTATCTCATGTGAAAATATTTATTATATGGTACGAAATAAGTACAAACTATAGAACGCGTTTTTACATAGAGACAAAAAACTACAAATAATGCAATCAATTATTTCTTTTTTGTTGATTATACGGGAACTGTAAACTGTAAACACGCGGAGCACAATATGCGGCTCCTTGCGTGCTCGCTGCAAGGCCGCGCACGTTGGCGAAAAACGCTATAAATAGCCGCCCTCAAAAGCTACGAATCTGGGACTTCCCAGAAAACTCCTTTGACTCATGAGGAACAACTTTCCCGCTTTAAGTTTAATCAATAAACCATATTGAAAAACTTCCCCACTGACCTCTTTCCACATCCGGGTCAAAAATTCAATACACGGCTCTGGAGTATTTTTTGAGCTTTCTAAAGATTCTTTCAGTCACAGAATACGTTGAAGAATGTTGCATAAAAATTTTACACGAATATATTCAAACGCGCCAAAGATACGGCGAGTTACTCTCAAAAAACGGATTAAAGATTTTGTAGCAAAAAATGAAATTTTTCTTAAATAACTTGAAAACTGAAATTACTATAAGATATATTCGTTCACAAAAAAGATGCACCATGAAATTCTCTACAAGTGTCAATGTTCAAAATATAAATTCTAGATATATTTTGAAAACAGCCTGACGGACAATAGTTATACGCGCGATTTCGGCTATAAGCTCTTTTTGTTGGCGGCCCCTCAATTTTTGATGAAATGTGAATGAATAATTGTTTAAACAATTAATAGTTGATGAAAAAGTATAAAGAACGTTTTAATTTTTCGACTCAAAGTGATCTAAGAAAAAACAACACAAAAGTAATAATTATGACCAATATATTTTAAAACACTTGATCCACGTTTAAAAGGTGGTTTTTGGGGAAAGCTGGAAGGGGTTCGGGCCAACATTAAAAATCATTGCATAGGCCACATCAAGGAAAGTTATTTTTTTCGGGAACCTGACAAAACTGGTGCACAAAGCGCCGCACTCCTCCCGTGACGCTCTCAAGATTTTAATTTTCATTATCCACTTCGCTTTGAGCGCGCTAACCTCCAACATAAGTATAATATTCCTCATAAATTTTTTTTACCGGTTGCTATTAGAAATACACAAAAATAATCATGATTGTTCAACAATTTGGACCGGGGCCCACTTTAAAAGTTATTTAGTTTTTCCTGAAAAGGGACACCCCCGATGTACGGTTTATTATTTTTCATGTTTTTTACCTTCTTATTTTTAATCATACACGTTGATATTTGCTCAAACTTTTCCACATACATTCTGCTCGTGGATTACTGTTTTGTTCACCTGCCGCGAGAAACATCTCATTTTGAGGCCCTGTTCAAAGAGGCCAGGTCGGGGTCTGATTAGGGCCATGAATAAATTTTTGCACGGTAGTCTATTGAAAATTTACAGTTCTGAAGTATTGGATAAGCCTAAAATCTTACAAAACAGAGCAAAACAATTTTAAATATACTTTTTCTTGGAACATGAAAATTTGTAATTTCTCCACAATTAATGGCCTGACATGGCCCGTGCAAATATATTTTTGTAAAATAATATACATCGGATTTCACCTACAATACAAAGAGAATGTTCTCTATAATGAATAATTCAAAAAAATCGTTCATGCGGTGGCAAAAAGGATCTTAAATTGAATTTCAAAATAGGCAAAGAATATAGTACACATTTATTATAGTTCAAAAACTCCTATGTCATATCTGAAATAATATATTGTGCTACAAGAGCGGAAAGCAGGCACTTCCACATGAGTGTGAACTTCGCTGTGTGAGCCAGAAGCGAATTGAAGGGGAGTTGTAGGCAAGTCGGACGCGAGTTGGAGGCGAGCTGAAGGTGAGACGTAAACGAGCCGAAAGCGAGCCGGAAGCGACCCAAAGATGAGCCGATGGCAAATACTGTAAACTTTACAAGAGTTACAAATGCCTACTTTCAGCACGTGTTGCACATGATATTTTTTGTAATAAATGCAGGGACTTTTCAATTTCAAAAACAAAAAAAAAAATTCTGGAAATTTTGGAAGATTATGGTAAAATTAGCAAAAATAACCGAAATCTTTCGGGAATTTTTGAAACTCTTGAATATAAGAAATTACGAGAAATTCTGAATATTCTTGGTGAATTTATAAATCAGCAACAATTTTCGAAAATAAGGCATACAGTGCTTTTTGAAGAAATCTAGAAATTTTTGGATATTTTTGGAAAATTTATAAATTACCGTAAATTTTGAGTATCCGAAAACTCTCAAAACTTTCTGAAACTTTTCGGTAATTTATAATAATTTATCGATAATTTATGGTCATTTATGATAACTTGTCAGTAACTTATGGTAACTCATCGTTTCAAGTTGATCCAAACTTCATTAAATGTTATTCAGGTAAATTATAGGCAAAAATAAAATTTTAAGTCCTATATGGGGGTCTTTAAACTACAACAATTGTATATTTTTTGTCTACTTCAAATTTTTTCCTTTTGTCATCATGTATAAATTTTTCTTTTTAATTTATTCACTATAAAAAATATTCTCTTTGTATTAGAGAGAGACTTCGAATGATCTAAGACAGATATTTTACTTTCCTTTTTTGATTCTGATTAGTTTTAACGTCTTCTTTCGAAGTCCTTCAGAAAATTGAAAAAAAAAACAAAATTAACAAAATGGTGATGACTCGCTTAAGAATATTAAAAATCGATTTTAACAGAAAACCAGCACTCATATTTTTTTATATTTTTATTTTTTTAATTTGGTCTTCTTTAAGGAAGATCCTGCGATTTGTATGTGGGCTAATTCATTCTCGTGACTAAAAGAATTTTTTTTTGATAAACTTGAATTTCCACATTTTTCTCTGAAACAACGAAAGATACAAAACAAAGTGTCAACATAAAAGTTTGCACACCTAGAAAAGTTCTACAAAAAGTACCTCTTACCCTTTTGTTATATCCTGCATGAAAAATGGCTGATCTCACTTAAAAGTAATAGGTTGCCTTCCTTATGCAAGCAAAAAATGTGAAAAAATTTGGTAGAATATGAAAAATTTCGGATTTTCCGAAAAATCTCCTCCACTTTTTTTCAGATTCTGAGAACGAGAAAAAAAAATTTCTATAAAGCTCAAACTTCTTTATATCTTTTAATACTTTCAAAAAGTTTCTGCTAATATATTAAGAGGGCATCCTGTCATTTTTATGCGGATCAAACAGTTTCATATAACGGTTTTGTTAGCCAATTTGAATCATTATCAGCATTCGGAATTCCATTGCAACTTCCAGAATTTTCAGAAGTTACTGTAAACCCTGAATCAGAATCAGAAGGAAAACTTAGATCCGTAAGTTCATGGTCAACAATACCTCTGTCTTCATCAGTGAGCTGCTCAGAAAACGAATTTATTTCGTTCTCATGGTGGACATCTCGATCAGTACTGACCTCTACATCCATGTCAAATGAATCATCCGAAACTTGTCCATCAAAAACTGTATCAGAGTCCAACTTAATCTCTGAGAGTGCTTCTAAATTATCTTAGGTTCCTCTGTCTTCAGGAATAACTGGTGAAAGATTTGAAATTACCACAGGATTAGTTTTAATATCAAAGCAGGATGCTCATCTGAATCAAGCTCAGAAGAATCATTCTTCAGTGAAATAGGGCTCTGAGATTGTTCATCACTAGAGCTAGTCTACAATCAATTAGGAAGAAATCAATGTAGGTGAGCTAATACAGACGAATCTGTCAAAAGGTTCGAAAGTTATGTGGGTCTCTGGCTATATAACTCTAAAAGATATCTCTGCACAAGATGTGTTTTGAATAAGATAGTTCACGTCTAAGAGAAGAGAAGTAATGTGAATTTAGTGTAGTAAAAATTGCCAAAGCCAAAATAAGGTATAGGTTTTACTTCATCTCAATACGAATCAAATGTTATTTCAATCAAATTCGAGACTATAAGTTAATTTTCTGGAGTAATAGTGTGTTACTCTGGGATCCGCATAAATGAGAACACACTATTCGCAAATTCACAAAATATATTGAGAACCAGTATGACAACATTGCAACTTATTCTAAACGGAAATGAAAGTTCATCGTCGAAACTGATCTCTGAAGGTCACCATGATCAGTGTCCTAGTGGGAATCCATTTTTGACAAAAAATCCGCATCAGATTCTTCACTAATGCTATCCAACAAGCAAACGTGACAGTAAGTATGCATTACTTATGAAAACGTAACGGAATTAATATCCTCAAAAGCTGTTGAGAAATGCTGCACGGGTACTTACACCTTATTTATTCAATCCTTTATATCTCAAAACGGGACTTTTGAAGAGCGGTATCACTTTAGCTTCCCATCAGGTTGCATTACTGTTTAAATAATTTTGAAATCATTTATTGAAAAAGGGTCACAAAAAATAATTTTGCTAAATTTAGGTTAGCAATCAATTTTTAAACTGTTTGTCAAATATTTTCCACAAGTTGCTACAAAACTACGAATCTTGCCGACGTGTCGTGAACATTGCAGTTCACTTCTTCAGGGCTAACCTGAAACTGAAGCCGCAGATTATGTTGCTCTTATATATACTCTCTACGATGCCTGTGATTGGCCATAGCGCCCACCGTGAAAACTGGTCGAACCTGATTGGCCAATCAAGTCTTTTTCAAAAAAACCGGGAGGACGGAAAGCCAAATCGGATTGGTATT
>JAUMHM010085564.1:0-11519 GCA_032362435.1 Melikaiella ostensackeni | reverse complement strand
AAATTTTAGTGAAAAATATTATAAATTAAGAAAGTTATGATTAAAACAAAAAAAAATGGAGTTTTTTACTTTTTTTTTCAAAATTAATTTTTTTTTAACGTGAACTATTAAATTAAACTGGAAATTTTACTGCAGTTATCAGAAAACATCCTGAGGCACGTGACAAAAAAGTTTTGTTGGCATATATTGCACTTTTACAAAATTATTAACAATTTTGTACGTTGGGGTCCGAAATACCCCGTGTGACCTTTGTGTGATTTTTTTGACGTGTGACCGTTAAGGGTTAACATGTCTAACATTTCTTATTAAAATAATTTTTAGTTTCAAATTGTGACTTTTAAAAAAAATATATATTATGATTGAATATTTTTGTCCCATGCTGCTTCGGTTAAGTTCGGTATAGCAGAATCCATTTTTGGTGTACAAATATTTCTTTCTAGTAATGGGCTTGTAAAGAAATTATATTTGTGTTGAATAAAAAAAATTTAGTTTACAGATTAATAAAACAATCTTTATTACTTTACTCGAACTGAAATATAATATCCGGTTTCGAAAATATTTTCAATAAAAAAATTGAACTTTTGGGAATCTAAAATGATTATTAGAAGGTAACGTATCAAAACTGACACACGCTGACGCAACTGTACTGCGGTATCGCAACTGTACTTGCGGCACACACATGTGTAGCGTGTCGCCTCGTCCGTGTATTTCAAAACAGAGTAGAGTTCTGTAATTTTAAGCGACCGAAAACCCTGATTCTCACAGCGGAGATGTAGCTTCTCTCCAACTTATTCGTAATAATCATTTGGAACATTTACGGCACCGACTTTCAATATTTATTATCAGTTCTGTAATTATGAGTGAACAGTTCGAGATAATTTACAAAAAAGTTATTATTAATTCACCGAATTTTTCTCATATCCGCCACATCGTAAATAGTTCAGTAATGTGTTTTGAAATACACGGACGAGGCGACGCGCTACACATGTGTGTGTCGAAAGCACAGTTGCGATACGACAGTAGGTACATCTGCGTCAGTGTGTATCAGTATTGAGCAAAATGAAACAATTAAAATTCATACCTTAAAAGGTTAAGCTTTGCACTCTGAAATTTTAACGATTCAAGACTTTTTATTTGAAACAATTCATTTTTAAATTGTTTAGTTTTGAATATTTGATTTATAATTGCTTATTTTAAATAAATAGTCAAATAGTGCTAAATATTTGAAAAATGCCTTTTTTTAGCTAAAAAAGTTCAATTCGCAATGGGTTAAAAAAGGAATATTTAAAACTTAAACTGAAAATTGGATTTTTTTTCGCGTGGGAAACGATGGCCCGGTGATGTAGAAATTACAGGACTCTGACATGTTTTTGATTTGATAGGCGTTCTGTGAAATATTCAGTCTTCCACTTTGTTTTTGACGGCCTTTAGTTTTGTAAATTTTAAAGACTCCTGTTGCTAACATTACTGTCCCGTTTAAGAATTCTTCCTGAATTATATTTAATTCTCATAGAAAAAGGTCTGTACAATTTACAAAAACGTAGGTCTGTAATTATTACGGATTTTTTCTCATATCCGCCACATCGTAAATAATTCTGTAATTCCTCAAGTACAAATTTTTTCCGTGTAGATGTTTTGTGAATTTCTTTATGATGATTGTATTTTGTGAAGAATAGTAGTTGCAAAATGTTGTCTGGTTTCAGGCATACACAAAAGAAATTAGTTATATATTTTTTTTATTATAAAACTAAAAGAAAATGTTCTTAAATCTATAATTTTTAATTTGAATAATATAATAATTATCATTACTATTATGCTTTCAGATTTCTACTCAAACTGGACAGTCAAATAAAGACTCCAAGTCAACTGAGACCAGAGAGTTCGTCTTCTACTGAGAAAAATGATAATAATTCTCGAATATCATTAGATAATGATGTAAATTTCAATGACTGAATCAATAATAATGACACAGATGAATCCAATAAATCCTCTGAAGAATCCGAAAGTAATTCAGAAGATGATGAAAATAAATCTGAAGATGTTGTAAATAGGAATTGTGATTTAAATAAAATGAATAAAGAGAAAGCAAAACAAAAAAGGAAATCAAAGACAGAAGATAAACAAAAAAATTAAAAGTTTTATTTAAAATTTGCTGACACAATTTGAATGGGCAAGAGAGTTCAATGAAAAAGCGAAGTGCATGATTTGTGGGAAGGACGTGCAAGGAGGTGGTATTCATTTACGACGTCATGCCAATAGCACTCGTCACATCGCAAAAGCAAAATCAGTGTCAAAAACACCTGATGTAAAGGAGTCAATGAACAATAGGACAACTTTGACGCACAGAATCCACTACGAACTGTCATCTGACAGGAGCCTCGAGAGGCAGGCCCTGTTGTCAATCACACGTCACACACAACACCAGAAACAACATCACGACTAGGCAGTCGTGAGCAAATCCTCTCATTCCACAACGTGGAACATTCTCAGACTCCAGGGGGGAGAAGGAAGACACTCACTCCACGCACGTGGCAACATTTCATCGTTGCTAGCCGCTAATTTTCACGACAAAAATACCCGGTACTGAATCAGTTGATTTCGACAAGCGTACACTAGTACGTCGGTGTGTCTCATGGACCTGATTTTTGTAACAATCCGCGAGTGATTGTTGCTGCGACTGCCAGCCGCTAGAGGCAGCACCTCTCGGAGGTTGAAAAGACGCAGGACATTCGAATGATTGAACGGGTTGATTTCGTAATAACATACTCTAAAATAAAAAAACCATAGAAATTGGAGAGTTTTGGGGCATAAAAGATAATGTAATAAGGGAGAAAAGAGAGAGACTTGGTATTTCGAGGGCGAACCGACTCAATAAACAAAGAGTTAGTTATTGAAATTCTTGACTATATTTTATGTTGTGCACGTGCTTTAGAACAATTGTCATTTGTTTACAGGTTTGATTTTAAGTGCGTGTTGAGATTGGAATGAGAGTGAAAGAAACATAAATTCAAATAATTTGCGAGAGGGTTTGAAAGAAGGGCTATTTTGTACTTATGGAAGCGCTCTGTGAAGCATTATAGAAAGGCTTGAGTTAAACAGAGTAAACATTGTTAAATAACTAGCTTGGGTTAAAATCAAGTGGATTTTTATTGGGGTTTGAGACTCTAAGAAGTAAACGAAATTTTATTAATGTAAATTATTTGACGTTTTTAATAGCGAAGCGTGAAATGAGATTCAAGTCTAAATAGAGGGATCGTGCCTAAAGGGCCCTTTTTACGAGCTGAGCTAGGTCTGTTTTGTGTCATGGACTGACGCAGTGTTTAGATCATGCGTCACCCCAGATGGGGAAGCACTTTTCGTTTTGATTGGCTGGAAGGATGAGTGGGACCGAGAGTAGGATTGCGCGGGCGATCCGCAGGCTGCTGCGCAGCGGGAAAGCCCGGAAGTGGCATCGATTTTTCGAGTCAGATTTTGACTAACTCGCGACGCGGAAACTTTGTCTCCATTTTCCTTGTATTTAAATTTCAAAGTTGGTCTTAGAAAATTTTGCTTTGGTACCGAACATATAAAACACCTTCCACTTGTAGACATATAGTTATATTTTACTTCACTTAAGGGGTTATATATGTTGTGCTCGGTCAAAAAATCGATTTTTTTTGTATTCTTTTATCTTAAAGTACAGTATGTGAAGAATGTTATCCCAAATTTTTGTAGCGATCCAACCAATAGAATCGAAGTTATAGCGCCTTCAATCTTGCTCCTTCACGCGCGCGTGGCGCGTCAAGCGGAGCCAAGCGGAGCGCACGTTACTGGCCGGGCGATTGTCTCCAAAACTGGTTTTACCGTTGGGTATTGGGGACTGAGGAGGGGATATACATCGAAACAAATACATAACCTCAAAATAGTCGAATACACGCTTTTGACGTAAAGCATCGTGAGAGCCGCAAATTTCTCTCTGCTTCGGTTTTTTTGTTGTATTTTTCGCAAAATCAAGATGAGTCCTCGCGATAAAGTCACCCGCGAAAAAGTGGCAGAGGGCGTTCGAAAATCGAGGCCCAAAAAAAGACAGCAGGCGTTCAATCCCAAAACCGTCGAAGTGGACGAAAAGAGTTTCAGCGCGTCGCGAAAGAAACTCAAATTGAATCCTGATATTGACGTGCCAGTCAATGGCTCAATCGAATATCGAATCGTTAATTTCTTCGAAGTGTTCGCGGCTATTTCGATGATTGTAAAATGCAAAACGTGCGACAGTGATGTACAGTTCGCGCCAACAGAAACACGAGGTCTCGGTTTCAAAATCGCGGTCACGTGTGGCAAATGTACCCAGCGCAAAATCAGTTCGAGTGGTGTTATTGATCGCGCGTATGAAATTAATAGACGGTTTATACTGACAATGAGATTGCTTGGTGTGGGGGCAGCGGGATGTGCAAAATTTTGCGGCTTAATGGATATGCCACCATTTTTGAAGCAGTGCTCCTACGACACTATACTGAAAAACATTTCGACCACAGTGATTGAAGTTTTCAATCAAATCACGAAAAGTGCTGTGCGGGAAGAAGTAGAAGCAAATCAAGGCCCAATAAAAAATAATTTCACTGTTTCTGGTGATGGTACGTGGAAGAAACGTGGCTTCACTTCTTTGTACGGGGTCGCGTCTTTGATTGGATATTACACGGGAAAAATCGTTGACATCGTCGTTAAAGTGCGTACTGCAAGTTGTGCCAAGCGTGGGAATCGCGAAAGGATACTGACGAATATGCCGACTGGTTCGAAGAACATAAAACTGATTGCACAGCGAATCATTTGGGATCATCTGGGAAGATGGAGGTGGACGCCATGATAGAAATGTTCAAACGCTCTGAAAATTTGCACGGGGTAAAGTACGCCAACTACGTCGGAGACGGCGATTCCAAAACCTTTTCCGCCGTGAAGAAAGCAGCACCCTATGAGGACCTTGATGTGCAAAAGAAGGAGTGCATTGGGCATGTGCAGAAGAGGATGGGGACGCGATTGAGAAATGCAAAAAAAAATAATAAAGGGCTTGGTGGTAAGGGTAAATTGACTGCCAAAATTGTTGACAAGCTGACCGTTTACTACGGTTTAGCGATACGCCGTAATCCGGATTCGGTGGAAAAAATGAGAAACGATATTTGGGCCACGTTCTTTCATTATAGTTCAAGCGACAAAAATCCCCAACATATGAAATGTCCCGTCGGCGAAGACTCATGGTGTGAATGGCAGCGAGCTCTCGCTGCACTTCCCAAGAAGCCGAAGAATAACAACATTCCCGGATTTGTACATTCCTACCAACCACTTCCTGCGGATGTTTTGCAAGCAATCAAACCAATCTACGAAGATTTGTCAAAAGATGAATTACTTCAACGTTGTCTCGGTGGATTTACGCAAAATAACAATGAAAGTTATAATCAGTTGATTTGGAAAATGACCCCAAAACATCTTCCGGGCGGTGTGGTACCAGTGAACATTTCAGCATATTTATCTGCCTGCATTTTCAATGAGGGTCAAAAAGTAGTTTTGAAGGTATTCGAGGGATTAGGGGTGCCCTGCGGTAGGAGTTCACACGAGTTCGTTGATCAGATGGACGAGAAGCGTGTTTCAATGGCCGAGCAGAGGGCGCATAATGCAACCAGGGAAGGCAGACTGGCTCTCAGGCAACGGAAAAGTGATCAGATGGAAGCTGAATCGATGACAGAGGACACCTGTTACGGCCCCGGAATAGACGATGACTTGTAAGTTTACGAAGGATGAAATTTTCATGTTTGGCGCTTTTTTTTATAGCTATTCTATATTGTTGTTCTAAAAAATTGATATACTATTTTCTAAACGTACTTTTTCCCATACATTACAAATCTGCAGTCACTTTCAAAATAATATAAAATTTGGTTATAATTTGTTTAAACAAATTGTTTAAACAAATTAATTTTGCAAAAATAATGTGCGATTTGTAATCAGCGACCCCGAAAACCCCCGAGTGTGAATTATCAAGCCATTTTATGAACTAATATAATAATTATGGTCAAATGAAAATTGAAGAAAACAAAAAAACTTTAAACGCGATTATCTCGGAATCATGTTTTTCAAAAGGTGTCGTTGCGGTGACCACGATAACTAAAAAAGTTTTCAACCGATTTCAAAAATTTTTTTTTTAAAATTGTTCGTAATCAAGTTGGTGTGTCCTTGGACGAAGGACTTCTGCGTATGATTTTTTATATTAATGTTATGAATTTTTTAATACATTTCATAAGACGAAAAAAGTGCACTTTTTGGAAAAATCGTTCCCTTTTGCAAAAAAAAAATTTTTTCGAAATGTTGATCGTTCAAGGACATCACAATACACCATTCTAATGAAATCATTTTGTTTTTTTGCTTTTAGTTGAGCTGCTGGACTGGCATCGTGGTCACGGGAAGCCTTGGAAAAAAAAGCGTTTTGCGGAAATTGTTGTAACTTTCATTATTGATAACATTTTTTCATTTTGTCAAGCTGTTTTTAAAGATAAGACTTTGCACTACGGAAAACGTGTAAAAAATTTTTAATAAAAATATGCCTTTATGCTTTTACAAAATTCCGAACTTTTACCCATTTTCCCGCTCCACAACATATATAACCCCTTAGTGTTATTCAGGAAAAAAGTTAAAAGTGAATCAAGTCTGTGTCAGAAGAAAGTGTACGCGAGTTTCTCGAAAGTAAGAAAGATGGCGCTGTGTCCTTTTGCTATGCGTTTTTACTATCACAGGGCTACTGCGCAAACAGAGATTTATGACAGTATTCTTTATAACCTCACACATCAAGCGTCTATTTTGAAATGAGTTTGAAGTACGCAAAACGCTTCGAGGCAGTTTTCCTTTGTCAACATCCAAAGGGGCCTAAATTATCGATTTCATCAGCCGCGAAATTGATAAAAAAGTCGAAAAGTTTCGTTGCGAAGTGGGTCAACCGATATCAGTCTCACAAAAACGTCGATGATTATGATGAACGAGGCCTACATCGAGGGACCACGAAAAAGCAGGACAAGGCAATTGCGAATCTATTCAAGAAAACTCCTACTTTGCGACTGCGTCAGGCCCGCATTCAACTAGCAAAGAGAAGAATATACGTAAGTACAAATACGATTCAACGGCGTTTACAAGAGGCAAACGTGAAATACCGCCCCACTACGAGGAAACCGTTGCTCTCTCAAAAGCACGTTGAAAAGCGCAAGGCCTGGGCTGAAGAAAATAAAGATCGCGATTGGACCAACATAATTTTTTCCGATGAGGCAACTTTTTGGGCAAATGTTCCACTGAAGCGAGCATGGTCTGCCGGTGATACTCGTGTCATTCAACGAACTGTCAAACACCCATTGAAGGTTAATGTTTGGGGATGCTTTTCTCAGCGCGGCTTTGGATGTTTGGAACTTTTCACTGAAAATTTGGACGCGAAAAAAATGGTCGAAATTTATAAACGTGGGCTTTTGAAGTCGGCCAATAAAATGTTTTACAGAAAAAACGAAAATTGGGTGCTCCAAGAAGACAACGATCCCAAACATCGGAGTCGCTTATGCAAAGCATGGAAAGATGAAAATGGCGTAACGACGATGGATTGGCCCTCACAATCTCCAGATGCCAACCCCATTGAAAATGTTTGGGCCATTATGAAGACTCAACTTGCAGGAAAGCCTCAGTACAATTTGAAGCAGCTGGCTCGCAACATTCGGAAAATTTGGCGCTCTTTGTCCGTTGACTACGCGGAAAAACTGGTCGGAAGCATGCCCAGAAGATGTGAAGCGATTCTTGAGAATTATGGAGATTACACGGCTTATTAAATTTCTGCGCCGTGTCTTTCACTGTAAACTTTAATGTTAAATAGTGAAAAATATAAATATTTTTATGTTATTAATAAAAAGAGCGTACACTTTCTTCTGACACAGACTGTACCAACGAGCAGACCAAGGTTCACCTTGTCATCTGGTCAATGTGGTAATTTTGTGGGGAATAAATAAATTCAGATTATTTACCCATGTTAATGAGCGGAGCAGAGTTCACTCTGTAAACCGGTCAAGAAAATGGAGTAAAATCAATCGGATTTTACACCTGAATCAGAAAAAATGATAAATACAGTTTTTTAAATAAAATTTATAAACTCTCATAGAAAAATTGTGCAAATTATACAGTGAAGAATCTCACTTATGGGCAGAGCAAGGTCCACCTTGTCACCTGGCCACTAAAGTGACTTTGCGGTATCCCACGTCGAAGGTTTCCCCGGAAATTCTACGGAAATTCCAGCTGGAAATTCCGTTGACTTTCCGTGGAAATTCCACTAACTTTCCGGCTACATATTCCAGCCTGTAATGGACCCAGGAAATTCCGAAAAAACGCTATACTATTTTTATCTCTGCCCCCGGTCGATTCCCGCAGGTTTCGACCGTCGTCCCAACATATTCCGTTTGCACTAGGTGTAAAATAGTACATTACGCGGCAAAGGGCGAAACCGAGCGAATACAAACGAGCGTGAAGTTGGCTGCACGAGGGGGCGAAGCCCCCGAGTACAGCGAACACGAGAGTTGGCGTTCGCGAGGTTTCAGCACTGTGCCGCGTACACTATTTTCCACAAAAAGAACATCGAAAATGGCGCCTTGTAGCCTGCGGAGTGTTTGCGAGATTATCGCACATAATGTAGGGCAAGCAACGTAGGGAGCGTGACGGTGAAGGAGGGAGGAGGGGGTCCCGGGGCGGGGCAGCAGTGGGGGGTTTCGGGGTTTCCCTTCAGGAAAATACAACAAACGATCATTTTGAATAACTATAGATGAAATTGAACATAACATTAAATGTGGGACGTGAGCTTCATACCAGTCATACTATAGACATGTTAGGTTATGTTCATTTTAGTTTTATAGTTAGTAAAATAAAATCTTTTTCAAGGTTACCACTACAGCGCACGCAAAGCTGGTTACGGCTAAGGATCTGCCTTGTAGATATCTTTTATTAGTTACAGACTACCCATTGAGCCGCCCCTGCTTCTTCTCTGATTTGAGGCGCCACGAGCGGAAAGAGCGAGTCGAGATTCAAACCAACCAATCCCAGGTCAGTGCCGAGCAAGCAGCTAATCAGCGCCGTGCCGGGGAAACTCGCCCAGAGGAGACGACTTTGTTTCTTTTTTTCTAAAATTGCTTCCGTTTCATACAATAGGTTGCTCCCGCCTAAATAAGTATCCTGTAAAGCCAGTAAATATTTAGTGATTTGAGGTAAGGTCAATTCCAACATGTACAGGAAAGCCAAGGTTTCTCGTGGATCCTTATGTGCTCTACCTTCATTAAGTAATTGATTATTGATTCTTTTTCGGATTTAGTATGCTGAACATGAGGAGCCTCGCGTTTTTCCAAAACCCTTTGGCCTTTTGGTATTTTTATCTATCGTAAACTATGAACACGAAAATCGGGTTTTTATTGTGTTTTTGATCTCGATTCCTCTGCTCTCTCAGTCTTTTGCTTTTTTTACAACCGGTGTGAATATGTGCTAGAATTGTGTCTTCACTCGTAGTGCTGTCGGGATCTTAATTTTGTGGTCGTAGAATTTTCGCTTTCACAACGCCAAGATGGCCATTTACAATATCAATTCTACTCGCAATGTAAGCCTAATAGACTGAATTTTAACTCTTTTTCTTCAGCTATCGGAAACTTAACCTCGGGTAAAGATTTCGTTTTCAGGTAGTTGTAGGTTATGTAGACTACTGAACTCAGGTATTCAAATTTTGAGTTAAAATAGCCCTTGGAGAATCGGTCGAACGATTGAGCATTATTCTTAGTTATCGCGTTAATTTTCGGGTAATTTACCACATTGTAAATTTTTGTACCGCTAGAAAAGTAATGTAAAATATATGTCACCAAATTTTATAGTTAATCCTGCTTGTCATTCATTTACGAGTAAGAGGCGGATTGACGAACGGTAAATTTTCTTCTGATTTCTTTTTTTCAATTACGACTCATCCACCCCCTCCACCATCACTCGTCAGAGGGCTGAAGCTAGTCTGGGCTCAAAAATCCTGCCCCGTCCCGGTGGGTATTTATTGTGTATCTGGTTGGCGCATGCGCGCCTGACGCTCAACACACAAAATCTTGAACTATCGTTTTCCGTCTTTAGATTTTTCGCGATTTTAGATGAGGAACGGGAGGAGGTAAGAATCAAAATAGGAATAACGACGAAAAAGGTCGTTATAAAGTGGACAATATTTTAGACTACGTTGAACAGTTTGGCGACGTGAAACAATTATCACGTACTCCAGGGGGCCAACTAAGCCTAATTATATGTGCTTTGATTGAATATCGAATATCGATTAATCAAGAAGCAGTGTTCCAACCCTCTACACTTCAAACAGTTGAAAGAGCTACTAAAAATTCACTTAAGTTCAGTAAATGACGGCAGCGGCGACAGGGATAAGACAGCGATAGAAAACGCTCATATCGATGTCGCGCCCACAATAACACGCGGAGAAAAACGTGACTTCGACAGAATTCGACCTCATTGAATTACTCTTATCTGAAAACACTAACAATGACGACAAAGTCACCTCCGACGAAGCCGACGACAAAAGCGATGTTGTAGGCGGTAGCGCCGCCAACGCCAACAACAGCGAAATCTACCTCCGACAATTAAGCCAACGAGGCCGCCGGGGGGACCGTAGATGCCAAGAGAAAATTTGTTAAAGGTGAAATGATCTGGACAGGTTACACAACATGGCTCACTTTACCAGCCATATACATGTACAGAAAGAAAAAAGCTAAATCTACAGTTCAATTCATGTCCGAGGCCAGAACCTGCACAGTATCGACATCAAGATGTTGGCATTTTGATGAAAGAAATCCCTCTACAATGATTGATCTAACTAAATACAAAGGGGTTTCTTGAACTATTTCCGAGCAATGAATGCCTAATTAAAAAAAGAGGGCAAGCCAACAATTAGCCTGGAGATCGATGCATGAAGAGAAACTCAAATTTTGAATAGAAGTAGCAACATTTATTTCCTCCTAAGACTTACATAACCTGCCCTTTTTCTTGCATTTGAGCAGAAAAAATTATGTGCCGAGTCAGGACCAGGGGGTGCCGGCTTAGGACCACCAATTCGAGAAATAGCAAAAATGACTTCTTCACTTTGCGCTGCATTGCGACCGCAAAAATCACTCCACACTGCTCCAAACGACATAGAATTGTAGATAAGGGATCATGGTACAACAAGAAGGGGATGTTGACGAGAACATAGATGACGATGTTGTGGAATTGCCTCTGCCTGAAGAACAGTAGCAACGAGGAGGGAGAAGGCGGCAACCTCAGGGACCACCAAGACGCAATCCTCCACGAGAAGGAAGATCAAGACAAAATTAGGTTATAAGAATTAGGCTAACTCTTTTCTTCAACTTCGTTAACGTGATTCATTCCGAATTGGACAGTACAAACTCCGCCATAACTGTGAGCTATAATAGCAATATGTTTTGCTTTCGAATCCTGAATGTAATCTTTCCAAACAG
>JAUMHM010085563.1:0-11520 GCA_032362435.1 Melikaiella ostensackeni | reverse complement strand
GTTTATAATGAAAAAATGATGCATATTTTGAATGATAAAGATAGTTTTGCAGTCATTCCAAATGATCCTACAAAAATGATTTAAAAAGGTGCATTTGAAATTCTAGCAAGATTAAGACAGCAAAAATGTCTGGGAAACAATATCGATCAGTGCGACATTGACACAATTCACACAAATCTATCTCTTGCCTATGGCCTAGTAAAAGCTCATTAGGCAGAATTTCCTTTACGACCGGTTATTTCGACAATAGGTTCACCCACGAGAAAATTAGAAGAACTTCTCAGTGAAATTATCAAAGAATCAGTTACTGTTTCAGCAAGATCAATTAAAAGCAGTGCTGCCTTTCTAAGATCAATCAAAAATGTTAAAATACCAACAAATCACATTTGTGTCTCCTTTGATGTAATAGCCAAGTTCCTAATATTCCATATGAAAGAGTCAAACATGCTATTGAAAATAGATGTGATACAATCAAACTTCACACTAAAATTGCGAAAAAACAATTTCTTAATGCTATTGAATGTTTGCAATTCCGTTTATTCTAAATTCAATGGTACCTTCTTTAAACAAAAATTTGGTACTTCGATAGGCTCAGTCCTATCTCCAATTATTATTGCTGAAATTGTGACGAAAGATTTGGAAAATGAAGTTTTTGACAGAATTAATACTAAATTGGGCTTTTATGCAAGATATGTGGATGATTTTGTATTATGTTTACATGCACAAAATGGAGATACCCTACTTGATGTATTTAATACTATACATCCAATATCGCAGTTCACTGTTGAAATTGAAACAGAAGGTAGATTCAATTTTCTTCATTTTTTTTTAATCATTCCATTCAAAACAAAATAGGAGTTGTAAAGAATTTGATCGATAGAGCTCATAAATGATCTCATCCTATATTCCATGAAAAGAATATTGAATTATGCAGATTCTTATCCTCAATCATTATCCTATTTCTTTTATTGACAAGCATATGCATAACAGAATTATTCAATCAAGAGTAAAGGTAATAATCAGAACAGAATGCAGGAAATAATAAACACATTCCTATAGAAATCTTTACAGCTATCCAATTTTTAAATTCTGATCAAAATAAGTTGAATTATTGTTTAAAATTAATCAATTAACTAGCCTGTCATCCAACAGGTTCGAAGCAGACCCTTCAAAATGAGGCGAAGAGTTTTAACTTACTAAAGGAATTATGATTACTTCTAAACAATAATTATTCTTACAAAACATTGCACTAAACAGATTTTGTTTCAAAACACCTGACAAGTACAAACTTTCTTTTATAATTTTTACTATTATTGAATATGACATTGAATACGCCCCATTCTATATTAGTGCAAAAATCTGAATTTATATCAATAACCCTTATTCATAAAAATACCCCCAAAAGGAGGAAATTATAAACAGAAAAATTAACTCCACTTTTGAAACCCTTAATCGATTCCCTCCTTTACTATTTCGTATTGCCCATTTTTTCATAAGACGGGTAGTTTTCATTTTAATCGTGGAAAAATGATATTACAAATGAAAAATTCTAATTTATAGAAAAACGGCGCAAGATACAATGAAATATTCCACGACATTTTAAAATTCTTATTCAGATGCGTGATCATAATTTGCCCGCGCACTGGGAAGATTTTTTGTACGTTTTGTGTATTGTATATTCTCGTATTATCTTCTGTATCATTTTAGTTTTAATGTCTTACAAGAAAGTGAGAATTCACCAATGTTTCATGGAAAGAATCGTTGTTTGAAGACTTGGGATGATGAAATATTTAGAACACTGCGAGGAGATGATCTTGCGATAAACTGGGCAAATGAGTGCTATTCCGAAAAAGTTTTAGTTTTAGAGCTTCAAGTAAAACTTAGCTTTCTTCAAGTAAAGTTTGAGTTCTAAGTTTCATGGTTTTGAGTAGAACTAAACTCTTCTCAATTTGATAGAGATTATTGCATATAAGTATTTGTTATATCACAACTATAATAAAGAAAGAAGAAAATATACAGCTAAGCTCACAACAAAGTACAAATATGTACGAAATTCGTCTAAAGAATAGGCAAACATTCTACTTTTTTGTATTCATGTTTGAATTCATTTTATTCATTTGTAGTTTCCTGAAAAAATATTTGCAGTTTTTTGGCCTTTTTGAAAAGTTTTCCCAGTAGGGATTGAAAGAAAATTTGCTTCATTTAATGAGAAAATCAAGTTTGAGAAATTTAAAATAACAATTCAAAACTCATGAATTTGCTTCTTAAGGATCCAGAATGGTGATTTATATTTTTCATTAAGTCCATTTACTGAGACACCTTCTCGAAGCAACCAAAAAAGTAGAAGGAAGACGAATAGGACCATAGACTTTTTCATTTTCTCAAATATGTATTTTGCACAAAGCCCCGAATACATACGCATTCTCATAAAAAGCTTCACTTCAAGAAAATTTCAAATTACAAAAATAAATAATTTAAAAAAATAATATTCTATGAAATGTCTCATTTATTCGCTAAAATAGTACAGAAATGAAAAAAACACCCATTTGAATCGAAGTAAGAACTAACAAGAAATATTCAAACAAATATATGTATCTAAAAGTTTCTCAAATCATTTCTGTACCTGACTGTACAGAAAATTTGGTAGGCCTTCAAATAGGAAGCCAAAGCCACGGTAGGTAAAAAAAAATACAAGTAGCTGACCCTTTTCCTTCAGCGCTGGCAAAAAATCGACACAGTAACCACACCTCGTTATTACTTATCAACAAGTGCAGAAACTTTAGAATTGCTCAAGTGATTTGACGTAGCTTCATTAAACCATTTTTTCCATGAGTAAAAATTAAGGAAAATGATTTAAAATTTGCAGATACATATCTTGTACACATGTGAAGCAAGCGTTTCACAAAGTCCCTACTCTCAGACACAAAGTTAAGTGTACCAAATTTGAACCTAAAGATGGATGAAAAAAATTGATTAAGTAAGTTGTTATTAAATTTGTTGCGAATTTTCTTATATTAGGTGGTAGGCAACTTGGAGGAATGCTTCTAGGGCCAATTTAGGTTTACTTGTATGGAGAGAAGTATCCATAACGATTTACAAATGAGGAAAGAATATCTGTAAGAAAAGTTGTTCTCTCCCCTCTCTTTTTAGATAAACGGTTAGCTATACAAAAAATTGAGGAGTACCTTATTCGTAAAGAATAAAATGCCGAACGTTTTTCCATTCAACTTTTTTTCAAAAGAAGTAGCCGTTTTCATGAGAAACAAGAAAAAACTTCAAAAATATTATTTTGCCGCTATTCTGCATTGTTATAAAAAAGCTCAAGGTTCACAGTTACTGAAATTTTTTTGATGGTTTAGCATACTGCCTGAGAGGCATCTAGAAAAAATTCAGCTTGTTTAGATTGAATTCTATATTAGGGTCATACTTGTGCCTCATTGACTGACCTATCGTGACTCAGGGTTTCGAAAAGACTCGGTACTTAGCGAGTATACGAATGTTGGTATACCTGTGCTTGGGTATGCTCGCCACTTGCCGAGTAAAGTTCCGAGTTACTCGCCGAGTCAAGGCGAATATTCGGCAAAGGCGAGTAGCGAATATGTGGATCGGCCTTGAGGTTAGTGTGGTCATTCAGCCTGAGACCGCGAGGGTCACTCAGGCTAATGACCAGCAGAGCGATCTAAGGGCAGGTGCCTTCCAATGTCAAGGCAATGAAAGGTTGCCAGTGACACCCCAAAAGAAGGGCAGTAAAGATTTTCCCACCCTAAACTCTGGTCAGGATAATGCGAGAATCTCTTTGAGTCTTGAGTTAAAGAAAGAGAAAGACTGTTCGACGACGGGAGGTTGTCAAATGATCCTGACTCCTCACAGTGAGAGGCTGTCGGTAAGTCCTGGCAGTGGGAGGCTGTCTGATAATAAGGAATTGTCTGTGAATCCTGGTGGTGAGAAACTGCCTGATAATGGGAGGTCATCCAAAAGAGATCCTAGGGACCACCATATTATCGGTCTGACAAAGTCGAGACCTGACTCATTGATTACCAATGTAAATAGAAAAGAAGAGTATGTCCTAGACCATAAGGGCGATTGACTTTCCGCTCCCTACCTGCACGGGTAAGGTCTGGCACTGTAGGTAATAGCACTATTAAATTACCTACTGACGGAAGCGAACGTCCCTATCACTGCAAGGATTACGGATCTATCTCCTCTTCTATTTTTCCCTCTCAAGCAATGTCCAGCCCTAGTCTCTTCCACCCTTTTAAGTTCAGTGATTTTTAAAATTGTATTTGAAACAGATTTGTACGCTCTTTTCCACACCACCCTGGAGATAAAACATCATAAGGTGCATTTTTTTAGTGGTATCCCCGGTAGGCCTAATCCACGTGTCAATACACCACGATAGGAGGTCATAAGGGTGTATTTAAGAGTTAGAATGAGCTAGTGAAGGTAGGAACCAAATGTGTATAACCGACACATCTATAAGGGTATTTGAAAAATTACAAATTGACTCAGTAGGTCCTTTGCCTAAATCAGATATGGGGCAAAAGTCGCTAAGTGTACCACCCAAAAAATTTTCAGAACTCCGATTTCGATGAAACTTTGTGAGATTGTTGTACTATTGGATTAGACCTAAGATGCAAATGGGGGGAGGGTAATAATGACGTGTTGTCTAGATACAGGGGCTTTAACTTTTGATGGTTTTTCGACAAGTCTATGTTCCTTGAAAGAATGGTCCTATAATATCACACTTAGAAAAATTCACAATAACTATTTCTTGCAGCATTTTTTCCGTACTTTCTAACGAGAATATTTGCAATATTTGAAAAAAAATTTTCCATTCCAAAAACTCGGAATATGTACGATTTTCAAGTTTTTTCGAAATGCTCATTTTTAATATTTTTTTCGGAAACTCGAAAAAAGCTCATTCTTTCCCCTTCACAATGATATACATGTTATGATGGTACGAAAGTATTTTGATGTGAGTTTTGGAAGTCAAAAGCCGGCCCGAACTCATACGCCGTGCACGCGAGCGCGATGAGCCGCGTGAAGCGCCGCGCGAAAATTAATATTCCATTAATGAGGTTGGTGGCACGCTGAAAAACACGCGCACAACAGTTTTTTCTTGCCCATTTTATGAGTATGGAGGCAGTGTGACAACTTTGAAAATTTTCTTTTTGACTTATGGTGAAATCTCTGTTGGTATTCAGTTCAAGTACAGAATAAAAAATGTCAGGCAAAGGACGTTACTTCAACATTCGTTGTTACAACGCATTAAAAATTTCTGATCATAAATCGTTCACAAAAGGCATCGTCTTTGAAAACAGACATTTTCCCAAAGACAAAACGTACGTATGAAACAAAAAAATTTTGCAGATAGAGTAAAGAAATAACCAAGTACGGAAAAAATGCTACAAGAAACAGTCATTGTAAATTTTTCTAAGTGTAATATTATAGGACCAATCTTCCAATGAACATAGACTTGTCGAAAAACCATCAAAAGATTGACCCCTTGTATCTAGGCAACACGTCATTATTACCCTCCCCCCATTTGCATGTTATATGTAGTCCAAGAATACAACAATCTCACAAAGTTTCATCGAAATCTGAGGGATGAAAATTTTTTGGGTGGTACACTTGGCGAATTTCGCCCCATTTAAGAAAACTACAACTTTTAGAAATTTGGAGCGAATTTACTACGTCTTCAGTTCATGGCCTATTTGAATATACCCACCATGCTCATCCCAACCTGGCGCTGGATGTTAATAATTATACTTTCTGGTTTCATCCCCAAGCGTTGTTTTGGGTTTATTCATTTCATTTTTATTTTATTCATTCATCTTACTGATGTTCGTGATTTAGTCACTTTGTTCAATATTTATTATTTAGAGCAGCCAATACGGAGAATTACCACCTAGACCGAATTAATCGAAATGTTTCATTCATTAATTCAGATGATAATTATTGATCCCGGTATTTAAATAAGCGAAGAATACAGCCCTCAACCTGGGTTCATATCGCGTGAAATAAAACCAATCAGAAAAGAAACAAAGCCCTGTCGGTAACTAAGTGAACTACGTCGTCGAGAAAGAAAACAAAGCCTTCCATCTTTCATCTTTTGATCAGCAGCTTGCGAAAGAAACAGACGTCTTTTCTCCAAAATATTATACATTGTAAACGCTCTTCCTTCAAGTATATTATATGCATCCGTATACAGAACCTGAGTTGATTGATCCTGATTGATCCAAATTGATTTTGAACATCTTTGATGTGGTGAGATTTCATTTTCCATAATCTGAATGAGAAGTTCTGTTAGATTTTGGAGTCAAACATTTCGTGATTTCTTTCGAGTTTAGTTACTTTAGCTTGTTTCGTGATGAATTTTGGAGTTTGACCAAATCTAAGAATGCCTTAATTGAATATTGTTGAGCTGTATATTTGAAGAATATTCCGAATTTAATATTAATTTGGTTTGAATTCCTCTCTTGTTCCTTCCCTTCCAGCTATAATTATTTTTATGTACATTGTTATTCGGAATCCCTTTAAACTTCTAGGTTGATAGCTCCAATTTGTAAAAGTTTAAATTTAAGATTCAGAACCGTTATTGAGCCACCTATGTATTTTGATTAACCTCAAACTTTAGTTCATCGAAATATTTATTGTAAATTTATCATGGATCACTAAAGTAAGAATATTTGTCATATTCAATATCAAACTATTGAATGTCATTTAATATTGAATAATAATTCAATTATTTGTTAATTGATTGAAAAAATTATTTGTAATTCAGTCAAAGTAACCTTTTGCAGATTTAGAACCACTCCCTTTATCATTACCCAGCATAGGGACTAAGCTAGGACAAATTTGTTAAATGATTAATTGTGCCAATTTCACTTATTGAATTTAGTTTTGATTTATTTGACTTTTTATTTCTTTATATTAGTTTGAGTCATTTGAGTTGACCTAAGACAGGTCTGGCGCCCAATCATTATTTTGATTTGGTAAAAACGTTTCATTTAAAGGTATAATTAATTATTTTAAAAGTAACCAACTAATTACTTCAGAAAAACGTCGGTTACAATGTAAGGATAGGGATATGTGGAAAATAATTGTTTATAAGAAGAAGAGTTTATAAGAAGAAGAGCCTGAAATGAATTATTTTGGAAACTAATGAGCCCTCGTGAAGAGCTTTGCTTAGTGGATGTGGCTGGGGTAAAGAGTATGGATCTTCCTATGGTTATATTAATCAGATTGAGTGCTAATGCGTGTATCGTCATGTATGATGGCTTTGTAAAGCTCTTCACCTGGGGTGATTGCTATAGAGATTGATCAGTGACCCGTGTCGAAGCAAGTGTTTTCATTTAAAATATTTTGTTTATAAAAAAATTCAATCGTTCATTTCTTCAGTGTATCAAAACAGTTATTTAATTATTTAATGTGAAAAAAGTCGACCTGGCAAGACCTAATTTATGGACCTGGAAAAGTCCTTGAACTTTTTTCGTAAGAATCGCTGGACACCCTACAGTATATACATACTACTATACTATACTACTAATACTGTAACAAGACTATAAAATGCTATTAATTAAATAAATATAAATATACTTATGGATAATAAATCTTCTCTATTTTCACAAGATGGCTACCAGCAAGCACTCACGAGCCTACTACAATTTTATTTTAAGTAAACAGCACAAGAAATGCGCATAAAGGGCAAAACGCAACATGCGCAGTGCTACGAAAAACGTTCATTGCGCATTTATAGTTTTCAGTGACTGTCGACGGATATTCTGCAAGCCCGAATTCTCAATGCATCGATTACTCATTTTCTAAATTATTTTTGTCAAAACATATAAAAAGTCGTTTGCCATCACATAAAATCTGAAAGACTTTACACGATAAATTATCAACTATTTACTTGAATCCTTTTAATTTGAAATTTTTTTACTGTCATTTAAACTCTAGAGACATGTTTATTATTTCTCAGAAAAGAACGCTTTGTTTTTAAAATATTCTTTCATGAGAATTAATAGACTTTCTTCCAGTGACTCTGTTTTTAAAAATAATTGACTTTTCTTCTACATACCCATTTAACGAAAGTCGCTGAAATTTTATTCATAAGACTTTTGTCTCTATCCAAGAGGCATAGAATAGTCACTTGCAATTTAAGCGACTATTTTTTTCCGTGTAAAAGTCGTGCACTTATTATTTTTTTAAGCCAATTTTTTTGTAAATAATTTGAACTTTAATAAGACCAAAAGAAACAGAATTATAGAGAATCTTCCAAGGAATAAAATCAGCCCTTGATCATTAGGATTTGTTAAATAAACCATTTTTTCTAACGCACGTATAGATTTCTTCTTCACAATTGTCAGCAATTCATATTGGGTCTATGTGTTTTCGTCGACTTCATAAATGTTTAATAATAAATGTTTATAAACATAGTGAACATCCTCAATCTTAAAACTATGATTTCCACATATTTTGCATTCCTCCTAAAGTTCAGCTTTCAAAACTTAAATTCACTCACAAAACTCATCAACCCAAGTTAGCTTGAAAACTGGTGCTATATACTATAGAGCTTGAAAACTCCAGCTATTAGCACACAATTTTACGAGCCATCTTGAATTTTTTTGAGCTATATATTATAAGTTCAACTTGAACTCAACTTACCTTTACTTATAAAATCATGAGCTCAAATCAAGTTAACTCAAAAAAATTTTGCACACCCCAAGAAATCACCATTGAGCAACTGAATATAAAATAAAAAACATTTTTTCCTGACAGTGAAATTATTATATTAGTTATTTTAATATTATCTATTAAGGATACAGTTTTACTTACGAATATTCACTTCCGATAAAATCGTCAGTCCTTTAGGGATAAGAACACAAAAAATTAAGAGACTCAAGTAAATGTCATTCCTCATTTTTCACAAGCTTACAGACTTCCAAGAGCAATTGTTAGCGATTTTTCATTTACACTAGGGTTAATTCATGATGTAGAATAGTTTGTAGGAAGAATTGGCACTTTCGTTCTTCAAATGATAACTTTGTTTGTGGTTGGCATTTCATGTAGGTACACAATTCGTAAAGTGGATTGTATAGATATTTACAATGTTAAAAAATATGATTGCACAGTGCGATTAGGGCCATTAAACTTCTTCATATAAAATTAATAATTTACAAGATTCAATTAAGAATTCTTATCTGCAGACTAAAGAAATCATTTCCTTTGATACTTGATTTTGAAAGTAAATTTAAATGAGGATAAGAACAAAATATTGCCCAATTCGAATTCAAGATGCGTCATGTCTGCGAATTAATATCTCTTAGGAATCATTCATAAATTACGTGACAAGTTTTTTTTCTTGTTTGAATAAAGATAAGGATTAAATTTCCATGGAAAGAAAAAGAATACAACGATATAAACAAAAGAAAAACGCGTCACGTTATTTATAAATGATCCCTTGAAGAAAAAAAAAGAATGAGAAGAAGGCAATTTTATAATATGTTGAAATTGAGCGATTTATTTAAGCCGAGCGAAACCAAAATTCAAGAATTCTCCCTGTGAGAAACTGCCAATGCCGACTATTGGGCTATGAATGGCCCAATACTGGCAACCATTGGTTTTTTAACTGGCTCAAGATTGGCCACAATCCTTGGGCCAACATTGGCGAAAGCTTGGGAATATGCTGCCAATGCCAAGCATTTGCAGCCAGTCATGGTATATGACCGGTAGCCAAGACTGACCAATGATCACAAAAACATGTGTAATTTGGCTGCCATTTGTGGACCAATGATTGGACCAAGCATGAACCAAGCAGGGGCCAAGATTCGGAAAAAAATTTCAGTAGTAAATAATAATTTTTAAGCTTTGGATTTTTCCGGTAGCTTGAAATATTAAGAAAGTGTAGACCTTTTCCGGAAAAAACTGTAAAAACAAAGTTTTACTTCAGGTATTAAAACAAGACTCAGAAAAAAACAATCTCCAATGGTACTAAAATGAGACCACTGGTGGGAACTCAGAGTCATTTTTTGTTTTACATTGGAAATAACAACATGCAGTTATCCTATTCAGAAACGGGACACGCAAAAAGTGATACCGTAAAAAAGATGTATCTAGTTTTTACAGTGAAGGACTGCACTTTATTCTTATTATTATTTCTATTACACAATTAATGAGCCTCGTTATACTACCGGATATCACAGAATTTATATGGTAAGGGTAAGTAAGAGATGTGTAGAAAAAGACATAGATTTTAGATCAATCTAGAAGTTGCCTGTTGCTTATTCAATATTTTATGTGGTCAAATTTTTTCCCTATCTTGGCTCATGCTTGGTGCATGCTTTGACCGATCTTTGGTCCATCAATGGCAGCCTAGTTGCCCATGTTTTCGAGATCATTGGACAATACTATATTGGTTACCAGTCATGGACCATGAATGGCTGCCAAGTCTTGGTATTGGTGTTATCATCCCAAGTATGGGTTAATGATGGCCCAAGACTGGCGGCCAATCTTACTTCAACGTTGGTATCATTGGGTCCTAAGTTTGGGCCAAGCAGCCCAATGGTAAATTTTCCACCGCGTTTTGAGCATTTTCAATACTCAAAACCAAATTTTTTAAGTGTTTCAGTAATTTTTGTTGAAGGTTCTAGTAGATGTCGAAAAGACTCAAGTATTTTGTGTGAAGAAAGAAAGTAATCGCGGGAACGTTTTTTTTTTAATTTGAAATTTTGGTTTAAAAAAAAAAAAAAAAAACAATAATACAAAACTTTGGTTACACCGAGAAAATTCTTTCGTGAAGTTTTCCACAACGCTTAGGTAATTCCAGAAAAGAAGGACATTTTGATATAATTTAAAGTTTTGTCTATTGATAACATTGATATCAGTTAAAAAAAAATAGAGACGAGTATCCCGAAACCTTCGTAAAACCATCAAAGTAAATTCAGTTCTGATCCATAAATCCTCGAGCGCCGGGAAGAGAAATTTCAAATACCTTGACTACCAGGATTATTTTCAAAACGCCAAGACTTAAAAAAAAAACAATCAAAATAGATTCAATTTAATAGAGTCGACCAAGAACTGAACCTTTACGGAACGGAAACGAGATGTTCGGGTGCAATCTCAAAGCTTCCGAATTTGATTGCGAGCTGTGGATAACACAAGGATCATCCTTGTAAGAGATTAATTTTTCCAACTTCTTCTAAGCGAGTATGTTCCTCACTGCAATTTTTCGAAAATTTTAAGGAGGAAAATTCCATGTTTAATAATTGTTATTAACAAGTTAATGTTATTCGAAAGCAAAGACATTTCTCATCTTGCCTTTCCACATTAACTGTCACAAAACAGTATGTGTAGCAAGTGCGCGTAGGTGATTCTCTACTAGTGTGAATGCCACTCTCGTTTCGCTCGGGCGGCAAACTTCACACTCAGGGCCGGATTTAGACATAAGCAAAGTAAGCAGTCGCTTGGGGCCCCAGCTTGATCGGGGCCCCCAATGTCCGTTGAAATGGTCCGAAAAAA
>JAUMHM010085562.1:0-11520 GCA_032362435.1 Melikaiella ostensackeni | reverse complement strand
GAATCCAGTCGGTGCGCGCACGCTCCGAAGTACAGTCGTGGTGGAAGAAAATGAGTCCTATTACTTTCAGGACAAACTCTGTAATTTACATTTATGGCCAGTCACAAGGGTGCCTTTCCCCCACGACAGGTTGGAAAGGGGTAGGGATGTGACGTAATTAATTTTTGTGACCAGTCACAGGGGTGCTCCCCCCACACGAGACGCTGGGAAGGCTTAGGGATCTTACCTACATTAATTCGGTGACCATTCACAGGAGTGCCACAAGTTCTATTACAATCAATTGTACATTTTGTTTCAACATTTTCCGACTTTTCTCGAAAAATATTGGTTTTTCAAAAAAACTTTATGACATATAAAAGGTGTATTTTGAATAGACCTAGAGCTCCAGTTTGAAGGTTTTTTTTGGAAATTTCGATTATATACTGAGATAAATGCAAAAAACCATGATTTTCATGGCGGTTTCATAAAAATCGAATTTTCGCCTATTTTCCCTGTTCTATTCGTGATCATCGCATCAATATACATTGGTATACGAAGTAAAGAATTGGTCAGAGGTATGCGCTTTTCGAAAGTACACCCATTATAATAGAGTTTAGCCTAATACAGAAAAATTCATGTTTAGGAGATAATTCAATCGAGTGCGCGAGATCGTACCTGCGCATTAATCTAGCTAATAAATCTGACTTTCACTCGGCGACCCAAAAGAGTGTCTAAAGGGCTAATTAGATTCGTCAAATTCTTCAAAAGTTAGCTTGGATACAACATTCAGGTTACAAAATAACGCGATTAAATTATTGTCGAGCCGCCATCCGGCAAAATATGCCTGGGCTTAGCTTTCTCATTCGGCATGTTTTATCCTCAACGTAATTTTTTTGCCGGTGGATAGCTAGTAGTAGCTATAGTTGATGGGAGGGCTCTAGGGTCTAATCGGTTTAGAGAGCTGGAGAAGAAGATCTGGAGGGGCTATATTGCGAGGTGTGGCTGCTCTGGGGAACTGATGGTCTCTCGTCTGCAGGACTTAAACTAAGGAGTGATCCTTCTAGAGGGTGGCAGCGAAGCCCCCTGGAATAAGGAGAGCGCGAGCGCTCACGCTCCTAAGCCAAGATGTGATCGCCGTGTCGAAGGCTGAATGGCACTAGGGTTACCAAATTCTTTAACTCCCCGGCTTGCCCTCCTCAATTTAGGAGGACATGGTGGGATCTCAAAGGGGGTGTCTTAGCGGAGACTCTGGGACACCGGGTCGAATCCCTTAGTATCTTAACCCTCCCCCTGCAAGCGAAGCTCAGCAGGGGGTGTTCCTTATTCCTCTCTTCTCTCTCTTTTGATGCGGTGAAGACAATTACCACTAAGGATAACAATCAAGTTGCCGCGGTGGAAGGAAGTAATACTGGGCTGTCTGTAAAGAGGACGACCCGTAATGTTGCCCAGAAAAGAAAAGCTCATCAAGAACGGCCTTTAAACAAAAGCCAAAGTCCCTCACGAGTGTCCTTGGACAAGCCTGGAATAACTGGAGCCACTCATCCTGCTCGGTTTTTTGGGCAAGAGAAAGAAGAACTCCAAAGATACTTTCCCGAGTAGGGAGTTGAGACGGCCGAAGCCTCTGGAAACACAGGGCTTTACTTCTGCGCAGATGTCGAACAACGCATTGGTGAGAGTTGTTGTCGCATCGGGCTATCCTGATTTCTGCCTAACTTCAAAGGAGCTGGACAGGATGAGAGAGAAAATTTCAAAAGATATTGACGCATTACCCCGCAAGGGGCGCGCCCCAGATTCAAAGTTCGCACTGTTCCGCGGTACCCCCAAGGATCCAGTGGTCGTTCTGAGGCGCTATAGTTCCCACAACCCCATCCTGCGAAAGGAGTATTGGAGGGCATACGCCAACAGGCAGGCGAACAGGCTGACGAGAAAGGGCTAGATTCTGTCCCTAAGTATCCCTGAAGGTGCAACCAGGGCCCTTTTTGCTCTAGATTACAGACCCTATTCAGAGGAAGGCAGGGTCACGTGCAACGTGACCCGTGAGGGCTCCGCAAGGGGTCTAGAAACATCCAGAGATGCACCGAATCAGTCGGTCAATAGCTGAAACGGGAATCTCAATGATGCAGATTAATTTGCATCATAGCAAAGGCGCCTCGGCGGTTTTAACCAGACGTATGGTAGTGGCGCATTCACGCATACAGCCCTGATCCAAGAACCCTGATTGTACCGGGATAGGATTAGTGGCTTGGGAAGGCGTGGCTCCACATACAAGGGGCCCCGCGAAAAACCACCAAGGGCATGCATAGTCATCAAGAGTATGAATGCAATCTCAGTACCTAAGCTCTGCTCCAGGGACCTCATGATTATTGAGAGAAGGCTCAGGGGTGAGAGCGGAGAAAGATTAGAGGTGTTTATCTCTGCTGCTCATTTCCCGGGCGACACTGGGGGAGGGGGCCTCACCTCCCAGAGAGGTGGAGGCTCTTATTCAGCATTGCCAGATAGACAGGATTCCTCTGCTGTTGGCTTGTAATGCAAACTCACCATATAGTGTGGGGAAGCATGACCATCAGCGATAGGGGAAGAGACTGTTTGGAATAGTTACTGGGTACTGAGCTGGAGATCCGAAACCAAGGTAATACTCTCACATTCCAGAACAAGAACAGAAGTGAGGTTCTCGATCTGCCTCTTTGCTTGGTAGAACTGATGAGCAAGGTAGTGGGCTGGAGAGTCTCCGCTCTCGGACCACAAATATATCTTGTTCCAGTTGGCCCTGAAAAAACCAGAAATTTCAAGAATCAGAAATCCAAGAAACACACTTTGGGACTCATACAAGGAGGAACTCAAAGGAAGGTTCTTGAAGTTTCCCAATAAATAAGGTACCCTACATGAGTTAGAGCATGCTGCGGATTTTCCGCGGATTGCTTTGATTACATCATATGAGAACAATCGTCCTACAAGTACAATCAAGACTGGGAGAGGGGCGTAATGGTAAAACACCCACCTTGAGAAGATCCGTAAGAAGACTAGAGCGATGTACAATAGGGCAAATGAAACCAAACTGTCTTCAGACTGGGACAACTATAAGTTGGCTCGAAATGAATACGAGAAGAACATTAGAATGTATAAACAAGAAGACTGCAGGGGCTTCTGCAGAGAAGCTAAAGGCATTCCAGAGGCAGCAAGGCTCTATTAGATTCTGGAAAAAGATCCGGAAGCTCACCTCGAGCAGATGAGGCTCGTAAATGGCGAGTTTGCCGAAAACGAGGAAGAAATCCTGAACCACCTGATGGAAGTTCACTTCTCAGGTTTTCAGCGAAGGCAAACCGACCGGGAGGAGAATTGTTGGGGCCAGGAGCGGGAGAAGGCCGACCCCTCTGACAAAACTATTTAGGGTTAGTATTGCCCTGGAGCACGTGTCATAAGCATGGAAGGACAGCCGAGTTGTCCTTATTCCCAAACCTGGGAAGAAGGGCTACACTGCCGCTAAGGACTTGAGACCAGTCAATCTGACATCGTTTATTTTGAAAATGCTAGAGAAGTTGCCTTAAGTAATACCCCCCCCCCCTCCCCACCGGAAATCATATGCTGGGATGCTTTGAGGTGCGGCGTGCCAAGCCAGCTAGTAAGCTGGACAGAGAGCATGCTGCATCGGAGGCGCCTCGAAATCAGATGGGGTGAATGTCTAGTTAAGAGGGTAGCACCGCGGGAATGCCTTCAGGGGGGTGTTTTGTGACCCCTCATGTGGTGCAATGTAGTCGACGGCCTCCTTCGAAGGATAAATAAGGAAGGGGTTTTTATATCGAAGGATATGCGGATGACCTTGTAATCCTAGCTAAGGGTGCCCATCTAGACATATTGATGGGTCTAACAAGGTCAGCGCTAGGCATAGTAGAGCTCTGGTGCGACAGGTCGGGGCTCTCGGTGGATCCGGAAAAGACCACCTTGGCCATTTTTAAGAGAAAGTACAAAGTATCGAAGGTCGAAGCTCTTGCATTCCGTGGTGTGAGGCTGATGAAATCAGAGTCGGTTAAATATTTGGGAGTAATCTTGGATAGTAAACTGAACTGGGCGAAGCATCTAGAAAGGCAATGCTGAAGATTTGTCACGGCATTTTAGACATGTAGAAGAGCTTTTGGTCTGACATGGCGTTTAGGGCCTACAATGATCGCCTGGCTCTACTCCGCTGTGCTAAAACCAAGGCTCGTACATGCGGCCGTGGTTCGGTGGCCAAGGGCAACACTCAAGACGACGCAATACAGACTGCGACGATTGCAAACGCTAGCGTCTAGAGGGATGACGGGAGCATTGAAGACTACGCCCACGGCGGCGATGGGTTACATGCTCCGCGAGGAGCTTTTATACGTTGCGATAACCGAAGGGACAGCTCGGGCGATGAGCCGACTAGCAAGAGCAGACAGATGGACTTGGGGGACAAAGCACGCTAGGTCAGGAACAGGAACTTACGGCAGTGCAGGAAGGAGCGGGATGGGAATCCCATTCAGACGACATGTCACCGTCTTCCAGGCGGAGGTTCTGGCTGTCCTCCGCTGCGCTGAAATACTCATAGAAGAAGACGCAGCTGACAGGCAGATAGCAATCCGTTTAGACAGCCAAGCGACACTAAACGCAGTTGGAAAACCAGATATAACATCAGGGCTGGTTAAGGAATGCAAAAAGGCACTAAACCAGCTAGCAGAAAAGAATAACGTGACTCTTATATGGGTTCCTGGTCATACAGGAATCAGGGGTAACGAAATATCGGACCAGCTGGCGAAGGGCGGTGCAGTAAGTGAAAACATAGGCGTGGAACCGGCTCTGGGGCTAGCGTCTTGCTGCATCTAGATGGACATCAAAAATAGGATCCGTATGAAACACAGGGAGTACTGAGAACAAACCCTGGGTTGCCGACATGCGAAAGCCATCCTGGGCTGTACGTACAAGATGGACAGAGCCAGGGAAACCCTAAGGTTACCCAAGAATGACTTAAGGTTGGTGGTTATGCGGTAGGGATGATGAGACATCCCTGCATGTCCTACGCCAATGCCTGGCATTAGCCAGACTCAGGCAACAAATCCTTAGGTCTCATTCCATGGAACCCAACGAAATTACAACGCAAACAATGGTCGACATCTCAGGCTTTATTAAGAGGTCTATAGATGACCACTAGGGGCGATCAGATAAGGATGCGGTTCAGTGGACTTTATAGCCTGAGCGCCATGGGGTGTTCCTACTGGGACCCCGCCCGTCATTAAACTAAACTGAACTATATTATTTTTGAAGTATTGAAAATGAACTTCAATGTTCATTTGAACTGTTATTCTTTAGTCTAATTGACTACCAAAAAATAAATAAAAATTTAATTCCTCTTTATCTATAGCAGGTTTCACAGTCCTTTCACTGTTCGCCGCTTGTCTTCTTTTTCGCGTTTTCAGCTCAAATTCGAACTGAATTAATAAAACCCAATATGAAAATCCAACTATTTGCAACAAATTAAACATGCAAATTACTCTGTTTCAGTTATGGATTCAACTACTCAGTTGGAAATCCGTCTTTTTTGGATCAATTTCACGGGTTTTGTTTCAGAATTGGAATATTTTTTTGTGAAAATATCGACTATTACATTTTTCGTTGATAACTCATTTTTTTATTGAAAATTAACCGTTTTTCGGAAAATTCGTCTTTATGGCCTGAAAATTTAACATCTGGTATGAAATTTGTTTTCTTCATTGACTGAAAAATCTTTCTTGCTTGAAAATTCATCTCTTTTGTTCAAATTTGTCTTTTTGGTTTGAAATCCATCCGCTCCGGTTCGAAATTAATTTTTTTTTTTGAGGATTTAACTACTTTTTTTTAAATGATTGCTTTGGCTGAATTTAATTATTTGGTTGAAAATTCATGTATTTTGTTAAAAAAGTCGTCTTCTTCGGTAGAAAATAATTCTTTTTGGTAGAAAATTCATCTTTTTGGTTGAAAATTAATCTGTCTTATTGAGAATGCAATACAGTCACTTGAAATTGCAGGGATTTGAAGCGCTTCAAGTTAAATATTCTAACACTATTGAAAAACTTATTATGCAATAAATTACGCATTTTTTAAAAGTGAGAATTCACTTTGGGTCGAATAGATCTAATTTCTGCTCGACTTTCCTCTGATCTATAGACTTTCCTCTGAGCCCCCCGAACCTTAGGGCGGTTGACACTGTTTGCTGACCCATTGTCGGGTGCTCTGCGCGTTCGATCATTCTGAACCGTATTACAACTGGGTTTGGTGTTGTCATAGTTATTCCCACGAGCAGCTAGGGAAAAGGTTCATCCTCCCTTGCAGAGGTACCAATAGTCATGGAATTACAGTAATATGCAGGCCTCCACCTTAGGTCCCTTATGCGCCCCTATAATATTATTTTCAGGTTCGAGTGGGCGATGATAGTAGGACCTATACTTATGTCTCGGAAACGACCGGAAGTAGGTGTATTTCACGTTCGAAAAAAAGTTATAACATGTGCGCCTATAGCACTCGCCAACTTGAGATGCGTTTTTCTCGACAAGGATAAACTATCGACAACGCTCGTTCCCAAAAATATCGTGTCATAATTCTATGCATAAACGAAGTTCATTATGTTTATATAAACTTCAACACTGGTTTATGTACTTAGTGTGCTTACAAAATTATGAATTATATAATAAAAAAAATTCTGCTTCAGAAATGTCCCCTTGACAATAAAAGAATTAAGTGCTGTGAATAATTTCATATTTGGATTGAAGACTCCTTTTATATAAATTAAAACTTCAAACTATGATCATTATGATAAACAAAATAAATATTAAAAAGAAGTCATGATATTGAGAATTTCAAGTTCTAATATAGTTTCATATCTCTCGAAATCTCTAGGCATCCTTTGAAATATTTTCAAAACTTTTGAATTGTCTTGATGTCATTTGAAATTTTTTGAAATCCTCTCAAGACCTTTGAAATCTCTTGAAATTTTTTTTAATTTGTGTCGAAAATTTGAGATAGTTTGGTAATTTTATTATATTCGAATATTCTCAAAGTTGATAATTTATGTACTCACGATCATAAAAATCAAAGTTTCCATCTCTAAAAAATGAATCTTTAAAAGAAATTGCAATTTAGGTATCTTTATTGTTGTCGACTTTCCGATATGCTCATTGGTCTATGAAATATGGCGCAGAATTTTGCAGGTGATACAAATATTTTTCCTTTTTTATGTTTAAACGCTAGATTGTATGATTTAATATTTTACTTCTTTGTTATGTGCTTCATGTTTTGAGCGAATAATAAGTTTATTGCTTTCCTCATATCTTGTTTACGTACAGATGAGTCAACTTCATTTAAAATATGTTTGTGAGGATATTGAAATAAGTACTTAAACCTATTTTGAAGTAGGCAGTATCTATATGTATACCGATAAAATCGGGCTATTTGTACTAAAATTTCGGCTCACCAAGTCCCTTTTCGAGGTTCCGCTATTCGTACCGAAAAACAACGGCAATTCGTACAAAATTTTCTTTAAACGTAGCCACGGCCTTCCAAGCATTAGTAATAAACTCTTTCATTTTGTAACTGGAATAAATAAACCTGAGGAAATTCATCAATGCTTTGTTCTTTAGCCAAATAAAGATCGAAAAAATCATCTAAATTAAAGTAAATAATTATTTGCCATGAAAAATAACTTTGAAATTGGAGAAAATGGACATTTATTGGATCGATTGCTCAAGTAATAAGAGACAGAATTATAGTCAAAATGTTGGCAACATATGAAATCTAATGATCTGACAAAAACATCTACGATGCGAAAAAATTCCTTCAAGTCAAATGTATTATCAGTATACAGTATTTGTAGACGAAACAATTGTATTGAAATGTTTCGGAATAAGACAATTACTGACAGAAACATAATTATTTTTCCCGAAGTTGCAGAAGAAATTTCTCATAATCCAAAAAATGATAGGCAAATAATTTTGGCAGCAAATTCATCAAGGTGCAGCAAGCATGAAATTACGAGTATGCGCTGCACTCAATTTCTTTGTCAAGGATATATTTCCGGAAGCAAAACTCTTTTTTATTACATAAATAATAATTTCGTAAATAAACAGAGTAAATAGAAAAAATGAAGTTTTGATAAAAATAATCAACTTCATTTATTCATAGAGTTAAGACACGACATTTTCGGGAACAAGCATTGTCAAAAGTTTATCCAAGAGTAATTCGGGCAATCGAGAAATCTGCTTCAGAGTTAGATAAAGCGATTGGTATCTCTGATTCTTTCTTATTAAATATGGATGGGTGGCTGCTAAATCGTTAGCCAATTTGATGAACGGCTAAAATGACAATTATGTCGTTATTATTAATTATATTATTATTATTGTTATAATTATTATAAAGACATTCCCAATCTCCTCTTTCCCATTCCCTTTCTCTTTAATCTCTTTTCCCTGAAAAAATTATCTGCTTGATATTTTTTGTCAGGGTGGCCACTGGACTGTGAGTGTAAGTCTTTTCAAAAACAAAACCAACAATTATATTTTTTGCCAATTTGTCGATTAATTTGTCTTGTTACAAGGAAAACATTCTGTGAGTCTTATGCTGGCTCTACCACTTCGAGGAAAGGAATTTTTTTTTCATAAAATCAGTCAGGGACAGTCAACAAAAAATCAGGATGGTCAGGGGATGTGAAAAACTTTTTCAGGGAAAAATCAGGAAATTTTGAAAATGAAGTTTTGCGGTCATTTTCGAAAGATGGCAGTAAACCTCACCAAAATCTGAAAAGAAATTTCAAATTACTGCATTAAGTAAAAAACTGTCGAAGTTTAAGGAAAAAAATGTGTATTTCTTCGAAAAAATAAAATAAAAAATCAAATATTTAGAACTTCGTATAGACAATGTTTCTCCTCAATCGGAGAAATGTGTTTCCACCACTTCTTCATCGACGAATTCTGTGTCTTGAAGTGTAGAACATGCCTAATTTGAAATTCATACAGTAAGATATTTAAAACATTTAAACTATTGTTATTGATTCAATTTTAGTAGAAAATATAATAACTTATATTTAAGTTTAGGACATTATTCTTTAAATGATGAGGGGAATAAGAAAATCCATTGTATTAACTGCTCTTTACCAACAACTCTTTATTTAATGAGCTTGAAAAAATGCTTGATGACCGGGACTTGACCGGGAATTTTTTTCATCGATTGAAACAAGCACCCAGTTTGTAATGCAAGTTATTTTTACTGCAATTTCGGATAAACTCAAAAGATAATCAGCCAAGAATACTTTTATTCCAAAAAATTGCAGAAAATGATTTCCGCCCGCGAATCATGCTTTAAAAAATAAAAAACTTATACGATCTATTTATTTTCCTGTGAAAACATATTTGCAACCCAACATACGATTTGGTTACATCATTTCCGGATTTTATTTGAGAGAAGTTTCTTAAAAAAAAGGAACATAAGGGAACAACCCTGTGTCATATTTTAGGCAATTTACGTTTAACGTTTCCAAACTTAACAGAGAAATCACAAATTTGCGCCGCATGCAGATTTGAATACACCAACTCAAAAAAAAGTGCATCTTTGAATAGTAACAATACTGCAGAGCTTCCTAGTCAAGTTCGATCAGATACTGAAATTGTTGTTGACAAGAATCATTAAATAATTTTCAATACTAATGCTGATGATGATCAGGTAGATGATAATAAAAGTGATCTAGATTTTTCGATACCTTCAGAGGGCAAAGACACGAGGATTCAGTGTAAGGACGAGTATCATAAATCAGGCGTTGAAGTACTTGATCGAATTATTGATAAATTTAAAGTCTCTAAAAATAAACAAAAATTTTCAACTCCTTTCATTTGCACCAAAATCTTGGGGACGCAAAAAACTAATGGAAGTATGTAGTAAGTCAGAGCGGAAAGCAAAAAATGTGAAAAAATTAGTTTCAGAACATGAGATTCTCATACTACCGAACCCAAAAACAGGTAACAGTAACTGCAAGGAAACCGTAATTTTCGTCAGCAGCAAAGCAAGTCACGCCTCAGCTACCGAGATTCTTAAAGGACGATTTGACCAAGCAGTAACGCTTTCTGGTACACTACAATACCACACTTTCATTTCTACTCAGGATGGCAAACTTCAACTAAAGAAGTTTTCATCCTCTGAGAAGTACGACATCTTTCCAAAATTACAGAAAAAGAAACAGCAGAAGAGACCAACGAAAAAAACTGCTGAAACGAACAAAATCGCCAAGAAGGCAGCCAATGGAATAAACAGACATGCGAAGACGAAGAGAACCGCAATTCTAAGAAGCAAACCAAAAGTGAAACAGTAAGGCGCAAAAAAATCCATTAATCTCATTATCAAATGAATCACGAGCTCCGGCGGAGCATCCGATTGCTCGTCGTTTAAGGAGATTTTTCTACTTGTGCTGAAAAAAATAAAGGTTTTTTCATAATCGTTTTAAGTCGTAGTGATAACATTTTATTAGAATATACTACAAAGTATCGACTAATTTATGTATCGAGATAATATGGCCATTGCCCGAAAACACCTTTTTTTCATCATCACTTGCGGTGAGCATGATAAATCTGAAACAGCTCATCTGAATTCAAAAAACCAATGAGATTCCACTAGTATACTAGTATAACTCATCAGGGCATGAGTATTCCCATCAGAAATGTCAAATTCCGAACAATGAAAATCCAAATGCACTGCAATCTTTGTTCGTGAGCAGTATGATAATTATAAGATTAAAGAACTGTGGGTCAGATGAGCTTTCTTGGATGAATCCAACTCCTCAGTGTGTGCACTGTTGTCGACATCTCAGAATAGCGCTGGAAAGAGAAATCGATGCAGGGACTCTTTGGGAATTTAATCGATTAAATAGAGGAATCTAAGAGCTGAAGCCCCACACGCTTACTATGTCTAATGATGAAACAGTTAAAGTGAATTATAACGCTTCGCGAACACTGTTTGATGGCAATTGTGATAATAATGTCGTTGGAAACAGAGAGGCAAGTTGGTGTCCGATGTGTTTAAGAACTGCTCACCAATTTTGTAATTTAAAAGACAATTTCGCCTACGAAAAATCGTCACTGAAATATGGATTAGGTTTTCTACCTAGCGAAATGAAAGTTTTTGAGCATATGCTTCACTTGTCTTACACAATGACTCTGGAAACATGGGATGTAAAGCAGAGTTTCAAAGGTAGTTCTGTAGTGATTACAGCTCACCTATAAAGCTGTAATTTAAATAAAGAATATAGTTTTTTTTTGCTTCAATTTTTTTTGGTGAACTTTTAATGTATCTTCAGTTTTATTTATCATGTAGTACTACCAAGAATAATGTTTTTGGTAATACGTAAAAAAGGATTACATTACATTCAATTATTGCATTGTAATGCATGAGAATGAGAAAATGCACACTTTTTGGGTATTCTGTGATACTTTTTCTGTCATACTACATGGGCTGAAAAGTCTTCGGCCTGACAATGAAAAAACGATATTTTGAATGAAAAATTGGCTTTATTCT
>JAUMHM010085561.1:0-11521 GCA_032362435.1 Melikaiella ostensackeni | reverse complement strand
CAGATTTGGTCTTCCAATCTGTCGGCGTTGAACAAGATATCTGCAACTAACATGCTTGCCGTCCCGGTTCTACTCTAAGTATTTGGGGTGGTTCCATGGACGAAGCACGAGCTTACACGGCCCTCGATATCGCCACACGTAAGATCATGCATATGCAGAAGAGTTTGCATTTCAACTCGTCCGTTCCGCTCCACTCGTGCTTGTCACGGATGCTTGGTTCATTGCTGGTTCGTTGACGGTAACCTCCTTGAGGCAAAGCGTCTGAACATTGCTATTTCTGTCATGATTACAGAGTGCCAAAAGTAGATCAGTCTGTGAGAATGAGCCCAATACTGAGGTAAGGTTTAAGTACAACTGGGACAGCAATTTACTTTCGTAGACCGTAAATCTCAAGTTTCATTAACAGGTGAGTTGTTTTGGAAAGCCACAGTTATTTGCGTGAATTCAGGCTGGATGTTAGCTCTTCATGAAACATGACCCAAAACTGCTTGAGTCACTGGCATTGAGTGTAGTTGATACACCAAATAATCAGTTGTCTCCAACAGTGAAATATGCAGCAGTATTTTAAGGATTTCCTTTTTGTAGTTGGTGGTGATAGTGCATATGCTAGTCAGTTCCTCAATGTCAATATGCGGTCCAAGAACTGCAGACAGGAAACTTTGGGATGATGATCTAGGATATACTGATCAATTGGCCTTGGTTTAGTTTGACATCAGCAAAGACGCAGGCTTGGATATCATCTTGGAATCGAACAGTTGGTTGAATGGAGTCGACGAATCTTGCTTCAGCTACTTTAAGCACTTGAGTCAAACCACGGCGTGGATCTACGTACCCATGGCCTTGGAAAGTATCGTCTTATATCATATAATCCTTGACTAATTTGAATAAGTTGATTTTCGGTTTGATTTTCTGTCCGTCAGTACGGGTCCGTTATCCGTTGACTATTTGTTTGTCTCAGATTTTCCTGAACGTCTGATACGGACACAGCCTCCCAAATATAGTACTACTGTCGTGACCGTGGAGCCATCAGCCATATTAGTAGGTTTATTAATACAAGCACTACACTGAAGTAGGATGCGTGGATAACTGTAGATTGGTGATTCTTATGTTGGCTTTCCTAGTTTACTTGATATAATTGGTGTTCTAGGAGATTCAGAGATTGTGAAGATTTATTCCTTTTTTGCGTTTGGCGCACGGGCGAGATGTTGATAAATTGGCAGGATAGGTGATAACCTGGTAAGGTTTCAGTGCAGCCGAGGCTCTCAAATGACCTTATTGTATGCAAACCTGATAGCTGATTTGTAGAATGTTCTTTCTTTGGTCTTGAGATGACAAATGGCTTCTTTAGACTGTTTGCTTTGTAGATAATTCACGTCATCAGGTCAAAACATGTGTAGTAAGGTCTTTGGCTGGAGTTGAATGGTGTGAATCGGCATCTCGTTTTTCAGGCCACCTGTTGTTTACTGAGAATAAGGGAAGAGCAGTGAAATCCTCAGAACTCTCGTCATCCATATTTTTTAATACGATTTCCGTTTTCTTGGTTTTGGGATAACGAACCAAAAAAATATCTCCTAATCGGTGATTCGGCATGTTGTTTGGTTATTTTGCTCTAAAGCGAGTCAATAAGAAATATGTAGTCCTTGGATCACATCCTTTCAATCAAATTTGTCAAAATATAGTCTTTTGACGATGATTGAACAGATCTAGTTTTGCCCATGAGGAGTGGTTAGGACTTGCCTTCCTTTGTAACCTTTTCTTCCTGACATCTTGAAATACAAGATATTCTGTAGATAAGAGGAGTTTCGTGATAACAATTGCCAGTTCGTCATCTTCGATGATGAGGATGATAGGATGAAATATACAGGATCGTATTATTTGAATGTTTAAAAATAAGGTATTGTAAAGGTCGATCAAGGGGCTAAAAATTCCGAATTTTCTCGGTTTGAACTGTCTTTCAACGATGGAGTACTCGGTAGGGGATTTACCCTCCTCTGGAAGACACTTAAACTGAAAAGTGCTAATCCTCACCACACCAGAAAATTTTTTTCTTCCAGAAAGAAGTTGGTGGGAGAAGCTGGTCAACGAAATTAGGAGGTTGTTTCTGAGTTTTCTGAGAGTGCATCCAGGTCATAGGGGAAATCGCCTGGTAAAACTGTGGCCAAACAGATAAAACATTTTGTCTACTTTTTCGCATATGTACATGATTAAAGAGTCAAAATAAGTGATGGAATAAAGAGTCAAAATAAGTGATGGAATTCAATGTTTAAATTTTCTTTTCTGAAATATTGATTCATATAGCGAATTAAATGCCGCATCTTTATTTCCTTTTCGAAAAAGTTGTATCTTTGATAGTATGTGAAAGAATCGTAAAAAAGGCGTTTTTTTAGAAATCGATTTTCAGTTAGATTTTCGTCTTCAACTCGCGCTGAACGCTATAGTTAAGGAATTTTCTAATGAAATTCGCAAACAATATGCTCTGAAGCATCCTTGAAAAGACTACCATAGTTAAAAAATTTCATCTTTTCTTATAACAAAATAAAAAAATTATTTTGTAGGCTATTGCATAAATCGTTCCATACGAGTATAATCTTTGAGCGCTTTGTTTATAGAGCGAAATTGTGCAAATAAAAACTTCCTCTGGAGAAGTTGTTCAGAAACATACAAAAAAGTGTTCCGTAAAGCCGTTTTTGAAATAAATAATTACACGAAGAACTATGAGCGTGAAACTTCCAGCGCGCGACTAATGTTCCATACGTATTTTACGCTGACCGAAAGCCGGCTTGCTTTTTCGAAGTTAAGATGTATTCTATTCTATCTAAAAAACAGGCTTCTGAATATATGTATTCATGATTTATTGTAATGCATTATGCATTATGTTTTGTTACCTGAACTTAATCACTTGTGTCTGTTTTCAATTACAAACTACACTCAACTCTCGATTTAATTCGCCTTTATTCACCACCTTCCTAGAATTTTCGCCGGCTCGCATTCTTCGATAAGGGGGTCCGAGGGGCAGGGAAAGAGGCGCGGCGAGCTCACCGCAATTACGCAGTACCGTAGCTACAAAGCGGGCAGTACCATAACCGGATAATTTCGTCAGTTCACTTCAGTTCGCTTTCGGTGTTTCGGTTATGCATTTGAAAAATGTCGAAGAAAAACAAGAGGAAGCGTTAAACGTTCGAAGAGCAATATGAGCTTGTAGACAAAGTGAAATCAGCTGCCTCAGAACAATCTATTTTACAGAAATATGGTATCTATAAGAGAACGTACAAGGATGTGATAGCTCGCGAATCTGAGTCAAGGAATAAGGTTAAAAGTTATGAATATTTGAAGAAGAAATCGCTGAAAACAAGTGATAATATGGTTTTGGATGCTGCTGAGAGAAAGATCTCATTTTAAACAAGAAGCTGAACGGTCCCCAAATGTTTTGAAGTAAGTAAGCAGAGAAACAAATATTTTAACGTGTAACACCAAAATTTGTTCCTTATTTCAGCTAAATATTTAGTTTACCCTCGTCTCAGACAAATTGAATGCATATCATTCATCAATCAGAACATGTTTTTTTTAGGTTATGTTTGGACTCTTAAACATTTTTCAAAGATAACGTTTATTAATACCCATGCGCTGTTTTAAACGCCAAAAAAAGATATATTTTTTGTATCTATAATTTATAAATTACTATAATATTTATAATATATTATAATAATATTAATTATATAGTAATATGTTATATAATATATATTTATAATATATCATTCTAGTCAAGTATATTTTTTATTTACAGAATAGTGATTTAATTATTTTTAATTTTGCTCAGAATTAATTAATCTTGGTCTAATGGATAAATTTGTAAGTTGAAGAGGCTTTATTTATAATAAAAAAAATAATATATTTTTTAGCGTTTTTAACAGCTCGCAAAAAGTATCTAATCAGACGCCATGCGTAACGCATGCGCAGTACCGCGTGGAGCCCGCGTTTGGAGGACTGTTTCATACAGCCCTAACTTTTCACATCGTAGAAATTCTAGGAACGGTTTCACGGCCATCGAGGTCATACCCGAGACTGGAGTTGAATGGAGAGTTGAGTGTGCTACATACTTTTGTCATTATAAAAAGAATATCTTTTACCTGCAAGTCTGTCATAATTTTTACGCTCATAACAATAGGTAATGGACCCAGAAAGTATTGAAAGTTAAAAGCAAAATATTTATAATTAGGAAAAAAGTTTTATTTTAAGCTTAAATTGTTCTGTTGTTATCAAAAATGAAGGAGTAAGTCTGACAAGCATACTTGACAAACTTTTACAATCTGTGTATGCTGAAAATTTCTATTTTGTGCTAAATTTTTATAACAGACTGTGCCACTATGACACTTACGTTGTTTTTCGTCTTTGGACAGCAACATGAATCTTTGAAACGTGAAAATGTATAAGGAGTCAAGCTCCATTTTCTACTTTTTTCAGGGGAGACGAAAAACGTGTTGTAAATTCAGCAGGATCATTTAAAAAAAAGAAGAAAGCACTTCTAAGATATTTTTATGTTCTATCGAAGTAAAAAAAGTTTGCTTACAAAAAGCTATCAAGTTTCGAGAAAATTAGTGAAACTGGTGACGTTTCGAGGTTATGTTTCGTGTCTGTATCAAGTTTCAATATTAATTGCAAAGTAATTTTGGAGTTTGAGAAAAAAAATGAAAAATTGAGTTCTAGCTACTGAATGGAGGAATTAAACTAAAAAAAGTTTGCTTAAAAAAATTCGTCCAGTTTGGAGAAAATCAAAAATGAAATTATGACTTCGAAAATGCGTAAAACTGAGATTTCTACTTCAAATGATGATAGCAATTATAATTTGGCATGTTTTAAAGAAATTAGAAATTGGTTTACACATTATTTAGTACTGAATGCAGGGGACATCAGATTAATTAATAGATTATTGTGTACACAGGAGGTAAAAAGAAGTTTGCCTCCTTGGTGCACACGATATCTTATGTAAAAAAAGGTATGGTTCATAAGTTTATCACGTCTGACATTTGAGGTTAGGTTAACGCGTCGATAACCGTACACGGGCGAAAGCGAATGTACATGTGTGGAGTACGATTATGAGCCTATAATATTCCTAGGAGTCTTATAGGCTCATAATTGTACAGTCAGTCCCTCTGTTGTGTAAACGGCTACTCTTAGAACTAAAAAGAGACTGATAAGACATGTAAATCATGCCTGCGTTACATGAAAATAATTATCTAGCCTCCCGAAAATTGAAATTGTAGTTCTTACTTTGAGGTTAGAATGAGCCTCTCTGCCAACTTTAGACGAAAACTATTACTATAATTATTATTATTTTTCGTATATTTTTTTTATAAATTCATCTCCGTTGGAATTAGAACTAATGAATTTAATATTTTACCTTATGTTATATTGTATTATATTATTATTTTTCCATACCCGGTAGTATAGCGAGGCTAGAATCGAACGAGTTACGCTTACCCCGAAAGGGATTTGGCTTAACCTCTGAGGCGGTTAAGCGTTCAGAGTTGGTACTGAAGGTCCAGAGTTCGATCCCTGAATCGGTACCTCTGCAAATTTTTCTATGTACTTTTGCTGCTTGCTTTAATTTCAAACTTCGCGCTTTCATAGTAGAGACGCATCAATTCTTCTATCATTGTTGTATTCCATTTGATGCTCTCCCGCGGTATTCCTGTTGAGGCAGTTGGCTGCAAATCGCTGACGCTAACCAAAGTATCCCCAGCAGGCACAGTTGATGTTCCACTGTTTGCCGTTTGTCGCAAATGTTCTTGCTGGCCAGATTGTTCATCGATAAGATCTGCCTGACCATCACGCAGCTCACCATCACCGCCGTCCCGCATGCCAGGGGCGCCCCAATGATCCTGAAGAAGCGACCATCGTTTCAATATATTTAAGAAATTTTCCATTTTTTTGGGTTTTGATATTCCTCGTAGTCCCTTTCCTCTTCGCTCTTCGCCTGTTTGGCATGGGAAACCCTGTCAGTAGCAATGCTACCGCCAACATAGCCCTCAAAGTCATGAGAGAAAAGCTCAAGCCCCACCGATAGGCCAACGTGAGAACACCATCGGTACGGAAAAAAATTATATCTCAGACTTGAGATGGTTACGACCCAATATGTGGAAGGCACTTTTTGAGTTGAATTTGGATATTTGTACCAAAATGAATATTCTGCACGGAGATATACCGGTTTATACCCCCTCAGTCACGGACGCATTTTTGTAATACATTCAAGTGACCTGATGAGAGTGATATGCACAATGTGACATCTTGGTCAGTCTGGAATAATTTTTACCCCATCATCCACGGGCTGGGTGGCAGTCAAGTGCATGTTGGAGGGACCTACAGCTTAAGATGGAATCCGAACCACCAGAACCTCGGTAAAAGTACATGGAAAAATTTTCAGAGATACCGGCTCAGGAATCGAACCCCAGACCTCCAGTAGGAAGTCCGAACGCTTAACCGTCTGAGTCACCGAGTATCTATCCAACACAAAGTATAACTAACAAAGCAAAACCAACGCAAGGGCATTCTCTGCCAAAGGTATTCGTTACGAGGGATCTGCATGCACTGATAAGGCACTTCAACTACAAGGTTTTGCCAATGCATTTGAACGCAGAACTAACTAGGTCACAGGTGCAAAGTCTTTGGTATTGTGTCGCTGTGGAAGTCGTTAGAAATTTGGGCCGTAGAACTAGACTTACAAATGCAGTTTTTGCACCAGAAAGGGAGTGAGATCCACCTTGGAAAATCAGGTTGGAAATGGATGTCAGCTGCGTGGTTTCAACTAGAGAAACAAAGCGCAAGCAATAATCCCTGTAATGGAGCCTACTATCATCAGAGACTCAGACGTTTCAGTGGTTTTAAAAAGGGCGAGTAACTAGAAATCCCCAGGTTCGGACATTGTGCACTATTTCTGGTACAAGTACCTGAAGAATGTGCATCCTGCGTTGGCAGAAAGGATGTTGCAAAAACTCGCGGGGCAGTAAAAATCTAGTCACCATTGACGCTGTGGCCATGACGCAAACTAGAAAACATCAAGGAAACTTGCACATGGCTTATACTGACTACAAGCAAGCATTCCCTTCGGTACCACGGGACTATTTGCTTGAAGTCTTAAAAGTTTACAAGATCTGCCCATGTGTCATCGACTTCTTACGTCGTGCGATGATGCTTTGGAGAACAAGAATCAAGTATTTTGATCATGGACAATCAAGTGAACTAGATTAATTCACATTACGGCGGGTACATATGTTTCAAAAAGACTGCTTTAATGCATTATGGTCCAGCTTACCTTTGACTCTATTTAGCAAAACACTAAATCTTCACTACAAGACTCACATCAGATTGGTTCTGTTGAGTTCTCACGATTCGGCCAATAAAGTCAGGGCTATTAAGACCTATGCCATCCCTTTCCTCACGTACTCTTTTGGGCTCATCAAATGGTCGAACACCGACCTTGAAAGGATGAACGGGACCATCCGCGTTGAAATAACTAAGTACCGAATGCACCACAGCAATTCGGCGATTGAAAGGGTAGTTCTACCACGTTATAAAGGGGGTCGAGATGATGTAGATGTCAAGCAACTGTGTATTTCACAAGTTATACAGTTTCAAGACTATATTAGCAGCAAGCGAGATGTCGCGCTTGACCGCATCATCTGTGAAGCAGATCTTGGTTACACGCCCTTGACCTTGTTCTTAGAGGAAGCCTTAAACATTGACAGCGACAGACACTGTGCAAGCTAGATGCACTGAACATCTCGAACATCTAAGAGTCAGTAGGGTACTGGAAGCAGCTTAAAAAGCGGTTTTATTAAACACCTATCGCATTGTAAGAAACTTGCTAGACCATCAGGAAGTAGGCGACTGAAACTCTATGGAATAAAAGATGGTAGCTCTAAGAAAGCATCCAGAAGTGATCACCTCCAACGCTCTTGGCCGCTGCGCAAAGACAACAGAGGTAAACAACGAACTCCAAACTACACCGTACACCTAATTTTGTGCTTTCTACAACATCTTCGCAAGAAATTTCAAACATCGTATTAAATTCCTAACATCTTTTACTCATCAGGCACTTGACTTAGTCCTTGGCTGATGTTAAACGTCTTGCTCACCCAATAAAAAAGCTGAAAGAAAATTATTATTCCCGAAGGTGTTCTCACGTTGGCATCGCGGTAGAGCTTGGGCTTTCCCCTTATAAATTTGACGGCTATGTTGGCGACAGCATTGCTACTTATAGGGCTTCCCATACCAGGCAGGGATGATGGTGATAGTGAGCTGCGTGATTTTGAGGCATAACTCACAGATCAATAATCTGGCCAGCAAGAACATCTGCGACAAACGGCAAACAGTAGAACATCAACTGTGCCTGCTGAGGATGCTTTGGCTAGTGTAGGCGATTTGCAGCCAACCACTTCAAAAGGAATACCGTGGGAAAGCATCAACTGGAATACAAGAATGATGGAAGAATTGTTGCGTCTCTATTACGAAAGCGCGAAGTTTGAGACTAAACGCGAAAGGGGGTACAATTTTAGAATGAAGTTCGCTACAAAGTATCCTCATATGCAAAGAGTTGCAGCAAGGGATCTTATCGCTAAGGTTGAGGATATCAGAAATAATCTACTAATCTCAGAAGACCGAGCAATGGAGATGAAACGAATGGTAGATTCGTAGGGAAAAACGTCTATAATGAAAGTCAGTTAGAGGAAGCTGCACCACTAGATCAATCGGCGATCGATGAAGCAATATAACATCACCGTGCTATTGATGTTTCTGCGCAACCTCCTGTTGATCCAGTGGCACCACATCGTCCAGAAGCAGATGGTCTGATTCAACCAGAGGCAGAAGCAACTCAGCAACCAGGAAGGCCATTGGAATGAACATACCATATGAACGAAGATGTAATGCTTCTCTATTTTTTGGCAGAGAAAAGTGGGCAAAGTGTGAGGAGAGAACATCATCGTCTCTTCTTACTTAAGTACACGCATCTAGCCACAAGAATAACGGAACAGAATCTTGCCGACTAAAAAAGCTCAATAACTGTTAAAAAATTGCTTTCGAGTGTCCGGACATAGTGCACAATTTCGGGTGCAAGTACCTGACGAGTGTGCACCCTGTGTTGGCAAGGTGTTTTCAAAAGATTATGGAACATCCAAATCTGATGCCAAACTTTATCCTCAAATGGACCACATATATGTTGCCTAAAAAAGAACCAGACGCTAAAAATCCATCTGAATTTCGACCAACAGACTGACTTCACTACAAAACTCAGATTGGTTCTGAAGAATTCTCTACTCTCGGTTAATAAAGTCAGGGCTATTAACACCTATGCGATCCCTGTCTTCACGTCCTCTTTTGGGCTCATCAAATGGTCCAATACCGACCTGGAAAGGATAAACATAACAATCCGCGTTGAAATGACCAAGCATCGAATGCACCAGAGTAATTCGGCGATTGAAAGGGTAGTTCTACCACGACAAAAGGGGTAGAGGCGTTGTAGATGTCAAGCAACTGTGTAAATCAATATTTAGCGTTGCAAGACTATTTTAACAGCAAGCGAGATGTTGCGCTTTACAACAGACCTGCCTTGCAAGGGGAAATTCTCAACCAAACCATATGGAGCCCTTTCACTTCCAGTTCTTCCAAAGAGGTAGAGTAGGCTGCAATAGTGGGAGAGTCGCGTGGTTGTCTCGTTGTAGTGACGTAGCGTAGTCCCGAAGATACGAAATATCTGTAGGAGTGCTTCCAGGGCGACTAATTTTTCAATGTAGAATTTAAATAGCAATTAGAGTTTTGATTAATTTATAACAGTAATTTATAATTTATTTTCAACGAAGGTAATTGAAAGAAAAAGTTGATACAGTGTTTTTTTAAAAATAAAATTATTCAACACTTTTGTACACAACTGTTGAATGATACTTATTGAAGTGTAACAATATATTCATATTATTTTCAGGTAGAATGTTAAGTTATATAATTAAAATATAATTATAAAATCTAAATCGTAATTAGGGTGACTAATTAATATTATTAATAAAACCTAATATCGTATTAAATATACAAATTTTAGGTTTCAGTGGGCAAATCATTAGGAAATGAAATAAATTGCATACCGTTACAATACTTTTGGACGCATTTCTCCTCAGTACGCCACACTTCATTCTTGATTGATATATGAACAAACGCTAAGGCCAGTGATTTTTAATTTTTGATAAAAATATAATACAAGCCATATATGCAGGAAACTTTCATTTTCCTCGTAATTCGGTACACAAAACATGTATTGTAAAATCAAATTAGGTGTTGGTAACAAAATTCCAGTGCATTTATTGTAAAATTACAATAGAAATTTTCAACAGCGTACTTTTTTTGATAAATTTCCATATAAATCGACCACAGGAACTCAAAAATACAATTTTAAAAAAATGTGTGTGTGTATGTATCTTTCTTTTGTTTACCATATCTAGAAAAGTAAAAGAGCTATGATCATGAAATTTGGACGAATGAAATCTCCAATCTCCTAATCTGTCGGCGTTGAACAAGATATCTGCGACTTACATGCTTGCCTTCCTTGTTCTGCTCTATTAATTTGGTTTGTTTGCATTGGCGAAGTACGAGCTCACGGCCTTCGACGTCGCCATACGTAAGATCATGCATATGCGGAAGAGCTTGCATATCAATTCCTCTGTTACGCGCTTGTACATCCCACGTCGCAAGGACGGGCGCGGACTTCTAAATATCCAGTGTCTTTATAACCGAATCATCCTGGGTACAGCTCACATTGTGGCGAATGGATGAGATCCTTTCCTGAAAATGGTCAGAAACCACGAGACGATTGGCAAAGAAGCGTTCCTTTACAAAGCCGCGGAGCGGGCGGACAAGAAAATGCACTAAAACTCTCACAGAAATGTAAAAGATTAATCATTGTCGATAGAGCTAACTTTTAATTTCCTTAAATCATCTGGACTTTATGCAGGCACAGAGGATTATATTTTCACGTGTTAGGATGGTGTCATTTCCAACTTTGTATACTCTAGCCGCATCTTGGTTTAAGAAGTTCCCAGCGATAGGTGCAGAGCGTGTCATGCACATTCTGAGCACCTATGACACGTACTAGCCGGATGTACCACTCATGCGGGAATGACGTATCTCCACAGATACACTGCGGCCCTAAGAGTGCTTTTTCACCATCTTTGTCGCTCTTATGGTGTTATCCACGACCCTTCTCTGTCGGACGCCCCCAGGGAGATATATTTGGTTAAAACGATTGTCCTTGTGATCGGTGCCCTAGGAGGTGTGAAACTATCGCTGGTTGTAAACCTCGAAGCCATACCCGCGTGCCAAAAACATGCCAGGGCACTTGCGACGTAGATGCAGAGAGCAGTCATTCTTGGGTCGCTCCGTGTACTCAAGGCACACGTGGGTTTCGCGGGCCTGTCGTTGTGATTTCTTCGCTCCCTATGGCCACCCACCTCACGATCGTGAGACGTGGCTATATGTGTGA
>JAUMHM010085560.1:0-11521 GCA_032362435.1 Melikaiella ostensackeni | reverse complement strand
TGCGAAAGTTTAAAAATACTGTAAACCTTGTGGCATAAAGGGCACTGGGGCGGGGTACTACCATTAGTGATCTAAAGGAGGAGGCGCGAAGTACAATGGCGGTGGAGCACTCCTGTATAATATAGTACTCTCACTCGACCCTACCTACGATTTTCTAGACTGTGCGAAAATCCAGAAATCGGCTTTGCGTCGCGTGAGGCATGAAATGCAAAAGTCTCACTTTGAACTTGATGAACACTGAATTACGAATATATAAGATAAGAACTCGCATTCGATAAAGTGAAAATGTCGGTAACTGATTTGAAAAACATCCGTCACAGAAGGAGCTGCAGTAGAAGTTCTAATAGATACACGAAATAGCTATGCTAATTTCTAATTTATGGTTGTATATTTCGGCGTAAAAATCATATTATTTCGCGAAAAAATTATTTCGATGGAACAAAATGGTGTCTATTTCCCAATTAAATTCATTAGTGATTTCGAGGTTCTAATTTCAATATTTATTCTTTTGCTCTTCCTTGAATTGCTAAAAAAATATAAAACGGTATTTGAGATATTTTTCTAATGATTGACAGAAGAAGAGAAGTAAAATACGATGTGAGTTTTTAAAGAGACTCAGTAATATTTATATAAAGGAATCAATTTTCTGCAGAAAATAATCAACATAACCTCAAAATAGTAGAGGTTGTGACATTTCAGGCGGACTGAGTAATATTTTTACAAGAGAATCCATTTCCTGCAGAAAACACCCAACATAACCTTTAAATAATGAAACTTGTGAGGTTTTAAACGGACTCTGTGATTTTTCCCATGAACGAATCCATTTTCCGTTTAAAACACCCAACATATATTCAAAATGATGGAACTTGTAAGTTTTCGAAGAAATTTAGTGATTTTTCTGTAAAATAATCCATTTTCCCCAGCAAACAGCTAACATAATCTCAAATTAATAGAACATGTGAGGCTTCAAAGGGACTCAGTGATTTTTCTATAAAAGTACTTATTTTCCGCTGAAAACATCCCGAGACTCTGGCCCCGGTGGTATTTGCAGAAATATGAGGTGTGGAAGAGCCTTTACACCTAGCGTCTTCGTCAACTGTTTCCAAAAGAACCACTTCTGGTTAACCCCTGATTTTGACAGATTCCAAAGGTACCAATTTTTCAATAGAGCTGCAACATCATAGAACCCCTAGCTTTTTTTGTGTATTCATGACACGAATATTCTTCATTCCAATATTCCAATATTAGATGAGTGTGTGGACCCTCTTTAGACTTGTCTCTCTATATCTTGTGTAGATTGCTTCATGAATACAGAATCAATTATCTCTTTTCCATGCAATTTAAAAAATTTCCGTACATCGTCCAGTTAATTATGAATGAACCCTGCAGGCGAAATTTGAATGCCAGCATATATTTAGCTACTAAAAACGACCGTTCGTTCGCTATGCTTATACTCTTATCAGTTCTCTTGTCTATTACTTGAAAGAGAACCCCATTAAAGTTATTTTAATGATCAATGATTTAATATATTAGACGATATAATGTTTAAATTAATAAAAAAACAAGTGATACGACTCTATGCAGCGGAGAGGCTGAAAGCACCTCATCCCTGATATATCTCTCGACCAGCTTCTTTAACGCCTTCAGGATAAAAGACGTTAGGCTGATCGGTCGAAAATCTTTCGCAGCAGTGTAGCCCTCCCTTCCAGGTTTGGGAATAAAGGCAACCCTGCCGTTATTCCATGCCGATGGCACGTGTTTTTGGGCAATGCTTGACCTAAATAATTTCACCAATGGAGGGACGATGCACTCCATGCCCTTCTGTAAGTGCGCTGGGTACACGCCATCCGCGCCTGATGATTTAAAGGGACAGAAGGACCCTATGGCCTATTCCACCTCCTTCTGATCAATGGCCTTAGAGGTAAAGTTCCAGTCAGCCCTTCCACTCTCTTGGCCTCAGTCTTCCACCTCTTGGTCGGTTCTCATTCGCTGAAAACTCGGGAAGTGAACCTTCATTAGGTGATGCAGCGTTCCTTCTTCTACTTCGGCAAACTCACCATCATAGAGCCTTATAAGCCCTGGGCAAGCCTCCGGATTCTTTGCAAGGATCTTGTGGATCCTCGCTGTGTTCGGGATCGTCTTCGATTCCTCGCAGAAGCCCCTTCAATCTTCGTATTCATACATCCTTATATTCTTATTTTATTCGTACTGTATTCGTTCCTGGACTTGATTGTGCTTGGAGAGCAATTGTTCTCATATGATGTAGTGAGACCCCTTCGCAGAAAATCCGTGGCGTGCTCTAACTCATCTATGGTACCATAGCTTGTGGGAAATTCCATAAGCCTGCCTTTGAGTTCCTGTTCATACGAGCCCTAAAGTGTATTCCTGGGGTTTCTAATCTTTGAAGCCACCGGTTTTCCTAGGTTCAACCGAAACAGGATAAATTTGTGGTCCGAGAGAGACTCCTCATCGGAGACTCTCCAGCCCACTACCTCGCTCCTAAGTCTATCCGAACATAGAGTTAAATCGACAACCTCACTACTGTTTTTATTCTGGAATGTGGGAGTATCACCCCGATTCAAAATCTTCAGCTCAGTGCCCGCGAGGTATTTAATTAAGTTCCTTCCTCTGTCGTTGATGTTCGAGCTTCCCCACACCGTATGATGTGAGTTTGCATCACAGCCCAACAGCAGATGAATCCTACACTCTTGACAGTGCCAAATTGAAGCCTCCACCTCTCTAGGAGGCGGTGGTTCCTCGGCATCACCAGGGAAATAAGCTTAAGCAAAAAAAACCTCTAGCCTTTCTCCCCTTCCACCCCTGAGTCTCACTTTAATAACAGTGATGTCCTGGAGCAGAGATTAGGTACCAAGATTGCATCCACCTTCTTGACGGCTATGCATGCCCTTGATGTTTTTTCGCGATGCCCCTTATATATGGTACCACACCCCGACAAGCCACTAATCCTGTCCCTGTATAACCAGGGTCCTTGGATTAGGGCAAGCCCTGTCTGCACCACTGACATGCGTCTGGCTAGAACCGCCGAGGCGCCTTTGCTGTGAGGCAAATTAATCTGCATCTTGGGGATTCCCGTCTCAGGCATTGAGAAACAAATTCGGGGTACCCCCGAACGCTTCTGATTCCCGTGAGTGTCCCAGATAAGTCGGGAGGGTTAGATTCCATAGAACATATTATTTCAGTTTGTGCAGCGTACAGAGGAGCTAGAAGTCAATTTTTAACAGGTATCTCTTCAGCAAAAGATGTATTCCGAATGGATTCCAAAAATATGATTTATCAAGCATTTCTATTTATAGTGAACGCACTAAAAATAAAAGCCTTCAGCCTGTTCATGTAAACATATGGTAGATGATAGTATCCATTGTAAGTAAACACTTTCAGGTAGAAGATTAACCCAAAATACACACGTTCTTGTAACCGGGCATTTGTGCTTTATGAATTACAATGAAACTAATGAAAATTTGGAGCATTTTTGAATTTAAGATCATCCAATTTTTTATTATTTCTCTCAAATTTTTACTCTTCTCATCTGAATGTTGAAAAATGTACAGTTTTGAATGTTCCCTTCTGCAATTTTTCAGTTTTGTTAACTACAAATTTGCTTGATTTTTCTAGCTTCAAATTTAAAATCGTGGAGTCATAAAATAAAATCACAAAAATGAGGGAACATGAATGTGAAATGAGAATATTTTTTTAATTTGTATATAAATTTATAATACCTTATAAAAAATAATTATTCATCAACATTTCTTAATTTCGAAGCAGTTCAAATGTCACGTCCAGGAATTACTGAACGCAGAAATTGATGAAGATGCGAGAATTCATATCCGTTTAAAGCCTGTTGCTGTATGGTAAGATGTTTAACATTCACGTAGGTACATTAATTACTGAGTAATAATTATTTCAAGTATGTATCTACGTATGTTAGTTATTATTTCTTGTTGGATTATTGAGACGCATCACTCTCCTAATAATGTAGACGTGCGTTCTGTGTGCGACAAAGGACTACGAGTATATCGTAAAAATGAACAAATATTTGGAACATTGCTTTACACAAAGAAAGTATTGCATCAGAGTGAAAACGTAAAAGTCGATTCGAAAGGATTTCATTATACGACTGACAAGGGGCGTGCGTGTAACGAGGGATTTAACTGTAAATATGCATAAATATTATAAAAATGATAATAAATAGCAAAACAAAAATTTCAATGGGAAAATTATTATTTTTCTTAACGAAATTTGTTTATCAAAAAGTTGATGTCTGTACTATATAATAAGTTATCCTCAACTAATGAAAATTATTATTTTGCGATTATTTGAAGCTTTTACCAGCGAAATATTAATCAACACGTATTTAAATGTTGAAAGAAATTTGAAATTGAATATTTCAGAAATAAATATATTTCAAACTTGCTATATTATACAGCTCGAGTATTGGGCTCCGAAAAATTTTAGCAAAATAGTTCAATATTTTACTGTATCATCATAAAACAAGAAATATCATTTTTTGTAAATACACACACTGTCACGTAATCAAGAACACCAAGCACTACAAACACTAAGAACTGCTCATCACTTTGCATAACACTACACTTTGACACAAAGTGTAGTGTGACGCGTATTCTGTGAAGGACGAACTGGAAAAGGATTCAAGATGTGACCAATCACCATTTTTCGACCAGTGGCTGACACATCTTCCTTCATGACTGGTCACTAACGTGACTAGTAACTCACACGTATTTTTTTGAGGGCGACTTGCAAAAGGAGTTCTAGGTGTAAAATATCACGAGGCGTGAGCCAACAAAGTTCGTCATATTTTTGAGAGCAACGCCTACTGCCAAAAACTACCCAAAGGATTCAAATTACCAGGGGCTGAACCCGCAAGTTACATAGTATGGGAAGTAATGAGCAATTCTTAACGGAAAGGATCAGGTTGTACGAAAAGTGTCCGAAAGTTTGCTCACGAACTTAGGACCTACCATCACACACTGAACAAGTCGAAGCTGCTGACAATCAAGCAGCACATTGTTGACAAAATACGGATGTTATCTGATGCACGGAGGAAAATACGGAAGGGGGAGGGGTGGGTCAGGGAGAATCAACAGTTTCTCGCTCACTTATCATACCTCTTCAGAAATCTCCCTGTTTCTGTCAAGAATCCACCTAAGCCCCACAAGGTGGAGACTTTCTGGCGAGACGTTTACAAGATCCCACCAAAAAAATTAAAGGAAGACACTGAGAATATCATCGACTTCAAGGAGGTTTGCGACATCCTCATAACATCTGAGGAGGAATGCCACCAATCACTGCCGAAAAGGTGAAAAAGGCACTTAGGGGCACGAGGAACTTTTCCGCTGCAAGACCAGATGGTATCAAGATGTGGGGAGAACCTGCTCATCGATAGATGCATCTGCAAAGATGTCCGATAAACGACTTGCCGGAACATGCTCGCCTGCAAAGTAGGGATGATATCCACGCTGTAGTCAGAAAATGGAATATTAGATACGACGGAAAACACGATAACAGTGTGTAGGGATTCCTAACTCAAGTGGAAGAGTGTCGCAGAGGCAGTTGTTTATCAGATGCTGATCTTTTTAGAGCGTTTACCTTTTTATTAGAAGCTTCCGCTCAACATTGGTACACGTTCAATAGTAAGAAATGGGACATCTGGCAGCAGTTTACCACCGCTTCCAGGCGTAGGTACGGAGGATTAAATTTTCAAGCGTGAGTTAGGGATGAGGGACGTGGAAGGACGCAAGGTCCAGATGAGCCAATAGCAGAATATTTGTTGAATATTCGCTTAATCTTTCGGCATTATGATCCTCCAATATCAGAATTAGAGCAGTTACAACTTGCTATCAACAATTTACATCCTAAGTATTTGGATGCCCTGCCTAAGGTTAAGTACAGAACTTTCGAAGAATTGGAGGATGCGGGCGAATGATTCGAAGCAGCTAGTGCTATTAAGAAAGGATATCTGCCCCCTCTCTAAACTAAAGATAGCGTTTTACTAGAATTTGCCTACCGTGAGGATACTAGTAAAGCGGAAGGTGTGGCAGCCGCTGGGAATGAACCTATAGCCTCAGAGAGTAATAATAATCACAACAACAATGGAAAACAAGGCAGTGGAGGTCGTGGTAAAGATCGTGGTGGAAAACGTGGTGGTGGTGCAAGCTCCAATCCCACAAATAATAATAATTCGAGTAATAGTCCAGGTAGCGCTTGTGCTGTGACAGGCCTTCCAGAGGTACAGGTCCCTCCTGTGACCACTTCTTTTGTCTATTTTTCGCATTATTTTAATCATGGCTTTTATCCAGGCATTCCTCAGACACGCATGGTGCCAGCTAATTTTGGTTACCCTTCATTGGTTACGCCGACCACCGAAATTTTCGGCTGCTGCCGTGGGTTCCAATGTTCAAGGGCCAACACAACTAAGCACTGCGCACACCACCGCTGGTGGCACACGAGGAGATGTGCTTTATGTATTTTGGAATTGTAAGGAGCCAGGACACGGTCACCGTGCCTGCTCTAAACCTAAACGTTTTTTTTGCCACTACTGTGGCAAACCCGGCCAATACTTGACGAGCTGTAGCGGATGCTCCGGACCCAGACCGGGAAACGAATAAGGGCAAGTGGTAAGAGGGTTCAACCACTGCCCGCTTTCGGGACGATTGAGAAAACTGCCGGACAAGCCATTTTACCCCTTGAGTTTTTAGGATTGAGGAAATTTTTGCCGGTGCGTTTTGCACCAACTTTCGACTGAAGTTTTATTTGGTCATGACTCTGCCGAATTATTCGATTTTGATGTTAGGTTCAAGCCACGAATTTGGAGAAGAGGTGACGGCATTTGGCGTTCGTATCAGGGACGAGAAGTCGAATTTGAATTAACCCTGTCGAATATTAACGAAACTCTGAAAGATCGTTTGGAGAGAGCGGATGTTTCTCTTTTGCATCAAGCGATAAGGGCCTGTGCTGGCATAAAGGAATTACAGCCTTCCGAGGCTGAATATTTGGATGATTTTCTTAAGAGGAAAATTCCTCCTATGCCAGCCAAACTTCCAGCCACACACTTGGTGGAGCATCATATCGATGTTCAGGGACACCCTTGCATCAGGCAGGCTTATCGGCGTCTTTTGCCCAAGGTCGAAGAATCCTTGAAGGAATCCGCCCAAAGGCTTGAAGATGAGGGAATTATCAACCCTAGTAGGAGCGAATGATGCAACCCCGTAGTAACGGTTAGAAAGTCCGACGGAGATTACAGACTCTGTATCGACTTTAGAACACTGAATGAGGTAGCGAAAAAAGACGCGTAACCAATGAGGAACATGAGCACTATTTTAGATAAGCTTGCTTCCGCACGATACATTTATAAGATTGACCTTAGCCAGGCGTTTCACTAGATTCCTCTCTCGGAGGAGTGTACAGAGCTTACCGCTTTTCCTGTGCCGGTTAAGGGGCTCTATCACTTTAATCGTATGCCTTTCGGCTTATTGGGCGCTTTGGCAACGTTTCAGCGATTGTTGGACCGACAGATAACACCGGAATTTGAGCCCCATACTTTCGCGTACATGGATGATATAATTGTGGTGAGCGAAACTTTTGAAGAGCACATCGGCTGGTTAGAGAGAGTTCTTGATGTAGTTATAAATGCTGGGCTTACTGTCAATCCAGATAAAAGCAAATTTGGTTGTAGTCAGGTACGTAATCTTGGTTATCTGGTGAATAGAACGGGAATGCATCCAGACCCGGAAAAGGTTGGGCCAATAGCATCGTATCCGGCTCCCACTAATTTGCGCCAACTCAGAAGGTTTCTAGGCATGGTTTCGTGGTATACGCGGTTTGTGAAGGACTTTGCCGCGAAAGCAGAACCCCTATATTGATTATTGAAGAAAAACCGAAGGTTTGAATGGGGGGATGATCAGGAAAAGGCTTTCCAACAGTTTAAATCAGCTCTAATAACCGCTCCCACGTTATCGAGACCAGACTTTAATTTACCGTTCTGTTTACAAACTGTCGCAAGTGGTACGGGTCTGGGAGCCGTCCTCCCCCAGATCCAAGATGGTGAAGAACACGTCATAGCTTTTGCTAGTTAATCTATGCAGTGCGCAAAGAAAAACTATACTGTGACCAAAAAGGAGTGTTTGGCGGTGGTATGAGCGGTTGAAAAATTTAGGCCATACTTGGAAGGGGATGACTTCATCGTGATTTCAGAACACAGTAGTCTCCGATGGCTTTACAATCTGAAAGATCGTACTGGTAGGTAGGGTAGATGGGTCTTCAAGTTGTTACAGTATGATTTTGAAGTTAAACATGGAAAAGGTGCCCTTCACCATGTACCAGTTGCGCTCTCACGCATGTTTGAGCCGGATCAGGAGGTAGTATGTGCCATCGGAGAAACAGACGATTTGTGGTATATCCGAAGGACGGAGTTAGTTCGAGAGATGCCGTATCAATTTTCCGATTGGAAACTAGGGGCAATCGGCTATATTGTCACAGTCCTGACCATCTCACCGATCCGTTTTTGCCTGATTTAGAGGCCTGGAAACTGGTCTTACTTGTGGAGCTTCGCGATGAGGCGATTAGTGAGGCACACGATACCACGACGTCTGAGCATTTGGGTGTGGATAAAACCTTCCAGCGTCTTTCGTTGCTTTAGTATTGGCCTGGCATGTTCAATGATGTTGCAAAGTACTTCCGAGCATGCAAAATCTGCCATAAGATGAAGGTAGACCAAGCAGGTCCGGTATGCCTGATGGGTGAACGGGTAATCGAGCAACCTTGGTTGGTTGCAGCGGCGGACATAGTGGGTCCTTTTCTACCCAGTCGCTCTGGTTATCAGTATATCTTGATCTTCTAAGACATGTTTACCAAATGATCGAGGTCCTACCTTTAAGAGAGGCTAATGCCATTAATGTTAAAAAATCTTTCGAGGAAACAGTCATTTTTATATGGGGATCTCCCGAGGTACTGTTCACTGACAATGTCACCGAGTTTGTGAACAAGTTGATTTCGAAGGCTGCGTCGGAATGGGGGATTAGGCACTCGACTACCCCACCGTACCATGTGCAAGCTAATCTGCTGGAGCGGGTAAATCGAGTGCTAAAAACCATGATATCGTCTTTCGTAGAAGGTGATCATCGGAGTTGGGAAAAGCACCTTCCTGATATCCGCTTCGCATATAACACTGCCGTACATAGTTCCACTCGGGTGTTGCCAGCGCTCTTAAATTTTAGTAGAGAGCCTAGACTGGCAAAGTCACTGAGGAGACAGGAGGAGTGAGCCCCCGATGTCGTGCCGTTAGCTGTAGAGGATCGGGAATGTAGGATTGAGAGATTGCAGGCCCTTAGAGATTTAGTTTCGCACCATTTGGACGTAGCGTCGGATCGCCAGGCAAAGTATTACAACCGCCGTAGACGAGACATTCGCTACCAAGTAGGTGATATCGTATGGCGTAAAACTCATATTTGATCGTCGACTGTTGATTATGTCGCTAGGAAGTTATCTCCCAACTACACGGGTCCGTTCAGGGTAATAAACGTCATTAGTCCGATAATTTATGAGATCTAAGATGAATTTGAAGTAATTGAGAAAGTTGATATAAAAGAACTTAAACATTATTGTTCGATTGATTCGGACTTAGTTAACTTGAAACCTTCTTCGCAGCTCGGAGATGAAGAAGCGAGTTTCAAAGCTCCACCCGCAGACTGTGCAAGAGCTGGAAGGCGCAGGGGTCATTTCTGTCGCAGGAAATTCAGGGGGAGTCAGACGATCGACCAGAACCCAGGGCTTTGACCAGTCCTCATAGAGGGAAAAGAGGAAGACCTCAAAAAGCCAAAAACTTAGCCGGATCCAAAAATGCGAGAGAGCTCGAAACCGAAGGGGATCGATCGGGACGAGGAAGTGAGGGAACCTTAGATCTGATCGTCCGGTCCACGCCCAATCGAATCGAGCACGCACAGACTCCAGGAGACCCGCCAGGGAGAATGCGCAGAAGACCTCGGAGAAGAATCTTCGGTATCCCGGTCACCCACTTTGTCCGTCGTCATGGTCCAGAAAGACCTAGGAAATTCCAAGGCAGCGGTGCCGAGGATCCCGGACCCTGCCGGACCAAAGAGACAGAGGAGGATGAAGAAAGACCCCATTGTAGTAATCAGTCGTTCGTTTGAGTTCAAATCGTTAGTTTGTAGGTTTGTATAGTTAGTTACAATCATTTACCTTTTGAGTTCCGATTACTTATTTGTAGGGCTGTATAGTTAGTTGTTAGCATTTTGCCGTTCAAATTTAGATTAGTAGTTTGTAAGCATTTCGTGCAGGACTGCAGTCCGATAGGGTATTTAGACATTAGTCATTCGTAAAAATCAATCACGTCCATAAGTTGAAAGCTTCACCAGTCCATTCGAATTAGAACTTAACAATTAGTAATAACTTCAGATTACAGCGACATTTTTTTTGTGATTGGGTTTGGTAAATAGCACACAACAATGAAATCATTTTCTTTTTCTCAAACGTTACCATCTTATTTTAGGCATGTCCACTTACTGCCCAATCTAGTTTAGTTAGTCGAAACCTACATCGGTTACTTAATTCTCTTTAGTGTATGCCTTTTTTAGTCAAGCTACAGTTCACGGAATATAGAGCATAATCATCTTTTGTGTTGTCATCATCTGTCAGTATTGTCTTACTCTGGTTCTCATTACATTTCTACCTTTTCTTAACACTCATCATCTGTCATGCCCAACACGCATATCTCATGACGATTCACTCGGCTTCCGAGACAAAAGTAAAATCAAAGTCAGAATCAACTACTTAGGCTCAACTAAAATGTTAAGTTCACGATAATATTTTGCTGGGAGATCGAACTCCTGACGCCTGCTGACTTTTCAGCCCATCACACAGTTCGGCGACTGACGCGCTCAGACGAGAAGGCGGGGAAAAGCTCAGTTCTGAGCTGGCCTTTCCGAAGGAACTATGTTTCGAGTTTTCGGGAGAATTACACGGGGAATATTGCCAACTCATAGAGGCTCAATCCAAATAAAATCCAAAGGGATAGTTTCCGGTACTTTTGGACTTCGGAGAACCTAAAGTAGGCGTTTGCAATGATCTCCCTTTCAGAGATACATCTGTATTTTCTTTTGATCAATTGGTTGAGCTTTAGTGTAGCATTTAGAATCTGGTAACGCCCAGCCATGGCGTCAAGTCATTTTGTACGTTTCGCGTTTGCCAGATATTTTCTCAAGTTTAGAACGTTTTGAGCATTTTTCGAGTCCAATATTAAAATTTTGAGTAATTCGAGCATATGTAAAGTGAGTTTTGGAGTTTGTTGAGTATAAAATTTTATAGAATTTATGTGAAATTTAGCTTAAGTAAACTCAGTTGCGTAATGATTTGTCCGACTATGAGTCTTTCGTCATGTAGTCATAACCAGATTCAAGGCTATGAACTATTGTCTGAATCACATACAGTGACACTTTGTTGACGATGTATGTATTTACCTTGTGTCAGA
>JAUMHM010085559.1:0-11521 GCA_032362435.1 Melikaiella ostensackeni | reverse complement strand
TGAAACGAGACCAGAACCGAACGAGTTACGCTTACCCCGGAAGGGATTTGGCTTAATGGTATAATAATAATAAAAAAGCAACATCCTGTAATAGAAACACGTATTTAGAAGAAAAGCTCGACATCTAGATTGAACTTACTTATGAAATAGTAACACGGTACTTTTTAGCATCATTATTTCTCACCCCTATTCGTTACAAATAATTTTAAAATCCTAAAAAAACCACTCGTGTGACTAGGAATACTGGGAATCTACATGAATGTTGTAAAATACGTTTTGGATTTTATTCTGTGTAATGACCTATGAGAAACATTTGTCAAAAGTATTTCCACAAAAAAATGCATCCAGTTCTGTACATAATTGTCACATAATATCAAGTTCCCAATTTATTCTCTCTTTGAAATACAGAGCCGTGGTGTTTCTGCTAATAAATATTTGTGAATCGAGCTTGCGGAAATTCGACCTTATTGAGGTAGTTGCGTTTCTTGATTTTTCCAATGGGTTAATATGTTAAGGGTTCATGTTCCAACCATCCCAAGAAATCTCCCCTATCGTGAAATTTGGCTAAATTTGACGGGAAGACCTTTGATAATGTTTTCGACTCTGCTACTATCGCAACTCCTCAAACCTCGAACTTAATTTTTTTTTACTTTATTTAATTAAAAAATTTTTTTTTTTACATTTTTGGGCACTTACGTTAGTGAAAACATTACAAGTACGACTTTATACAGCTAGATTAGACACTTGATTTTTTATCTACTCAATGCCGTAAGGGATCAAGTTCTAGCGACCTCAAAGTACTCTCCTTATCGTGAAATTGGTCTGAGTTTGATTGGTGGTGGACTTTGGACATTTTTGGACACCTAGCTTAGCGAGAGCCATACATGTTCGACCTTATCCATGCAGATCAGTCACATGATTTTTCTCTCGACTCAGCGCTGCAAGCGATCAAGTTTTAGCAATCCCAAAAAACTACCCTTATCGTGAAATTGGTCTGAATTCGATTAGTGGTAGACTATGCTCATGTTTGTACACCTACCTCAGTGAAACCCATACAAGTACGACTTTATCCAGGTAGATCAGTCACTTGATTATTTTATTGACTCAATGATGCAAGAGATCAAGTTTTAGCAACCTCGAAAAATAACCCTTGTCGCGAATTTGGTCTGAATTTAATTAGTGGTAGACTATGCTCATTTATGGACACCTACCCTAGTCCACACGGTCCGCACTTCGCTTCATTCGCTTTCAGTGTTTACGTTATGTGTTACAAAAATATCGCAGGAAAATGAGAGGCAGCGTTTATCCTTCAAAACAAACAAATATTCAAAGGAATTCAATAAATATTTTTTACTGCGAACGAAAATCACATAAATGGTTCATGCGGCCCTGATTGTTGACATTCGAGTCCGACGGATATATGTCCAAAGTCATTTCAGGCAAGAACCAAAGTAGGACTTATATTGGAATTTTAGTGTACCTTAATAAAATCGAATTCTCGCTGGTTTGAAATTTTGAATATTTATTAGCAGAAACACCACAGTCCTGCATTTCGAGGACGAAATAAATCGGGAAGTTGGTATTATGTGACAGTTATGTATAGAACTGGATGCAATTTTTTTGTGGAGGTGATTTTGGACAATTTTTGTGGAGGTGATTTTGGACAAATGTTTCTCATAGGTTATTACACAGAATAAAAAATATAATGTATTTCACAATATTCATGTAGATCCACAGCATTCCTAGTCACACGAGTGGTTTTTTAGGATTCCAAAATGATTTTAAATCATCTTTGAGAATAATTTTAATAACTATTTGTAAAAAATATTCCGAAAACAGTATGCTCTCAAAGAATTTTCAGTCGTCCTGAAAATTTAGATTGTTCGCTATATGAGAATGGATTTTCTTCGATGAGAATTGTTGTACTGGAAGTTGTTTAAATGCATTAAAAGATACATCGGAAAAGACAAATTATATATTTTTTATATACACACAAAGACTGGAAAGTGATTTTGTTAAAGATTTTACAAGTTTAGCTCATACAGTACCAGGGGTTATTTTTGTAACGAACAGGGGTGAGAAATAATTATACCTTAAAGTACCGTGTTAATATTTTATAAGTAAGTTCAATCTGGATATCAAGCTTCTTTTCAAATTCGTGTTCTCATTACAGGGTGTTGCTTTTTTATATAAGGGTTGATTTTACCAGAGCGATTGACATGACATTGGAAAGTGAAGAAAGAGCACAAAAATCCCAACAATTAATGTATACAATTTTTGGAACGAGTCTGCAGGTTTGTATTCTTATACAATTACGAAGGCTGTTTTTGTAACGATTAGGGGTGAATAATAATTTTGCACCTCAGTTATGCTTTGAAAATACCGTGTAAGTATTTTGTAAGTATTTTCCATCTATATAAAGAGTTTCTTTTTTTACGTTTTTGCAGCACAAGGAGTTGCTCCTTTAAAATGAGGGTTGATTTTACAAAAGTGTTTCGCAACACATTGGAAAGCAAAAAAGAGCAAAAAAATCTAGACTAGTAATTTTTTTTCAGTACTTCTTTTCACTACAGGAGGTACTATTTTTGAAAAAGGGTTGATTTTACGAAAGCGATTCATAGTACATTTAAAAGCAAAAGAAGAGCAAAAAAATTTAACCTTGTCACTTCTTTAAATTTAATGATTTTTGCAGAGGGCGCCGCTGAGTTGACGGCAAGCTAGCATCATCTTGTTTTCTCGTAAACTAATAGAGCAAAAAAAAATTATTCTTTTTTTTGGTAAAAATAGCAAAAAAGTAGAAAAAAATATGCATTATATGACATTTTGTTTTTCGTTATTGGCGCCGCTGAGATGCCTGACCTGAAGAAGTTCCGCGAAGAATAAGTTGGCCATTAGAGTAACAGCCGAAATGCGAGCTCAAATCTGTACAGGGAAATAACGCATTTTTTATTATATAATTTTTTCGAAGACTTGATATTTTCGACAGCCCATTATGTCAAGGTCTAAGGTGGGATCCGAACCACCAGAAGTTCTGCAAAAGTACAAAAAAATTTCTAGAGATATCGGCTTAGTAATCGAAACCTGGACACTCTTATTATTTAGCGTTTTCCTTGCACCCCATCCCATCCTATCCCATTCTACCATCAAAATCAGGTTTTAACATTTTGAAAATTTATATAAGCGTAGTTTTTAGTGAAAGTCAAAATATTTCTTATTTTAATATACATTTTATACAACATTAAGCCTATGCAAAGATATATCAAAATTTAAATAAACTTCTTTCTCTCACATTATCTTATTTTGTCTGAGTCATCTTTTTTTTACAGAATTGAAATTTGTCGAATAGAAAAACGATTTTCAGTTTCGATTTATGACTATAATTCGTAAGGGGTTTGAATTGCAGTTTTCAATTTTAGTTTAACAATTTATAATGAATCAATTTTATTTAAGGCATACACACAGAAAATACAAAAATGAGCGCGAATTCCAATTAATTCAATTCCGATTGAAAATTATAAAGTTTTAAATTCATAGTTTTGAAATAGTTTATTTTCGAGGCCTCAAGCTCGAAATTGCTGCTCAGTTTTAGAAGCTTGATTTTTTTTTAAATTTCAACCATTTTTTTGTACTAAGAATAAAATTTAAATTTTTTCGTTTGGGAACATTACGATGAAAAAGCTGGCCGGTAATTTTTTATTCATGAAAAAGTGATTTTTTGAAGGAAACCATTCGTTTTTATGATTTGTAACTTCCTCAATATCAATTAAAAAATAAAAATGTAGCTGCCGCAGTTTGGATTGGAGGTATCACTGCCATTCACTTTTTCTGGATTTCAACGATTTTTTTGTGTAGTTTTATGTTCGTCTCATAATAAACCCAATGTTTTTTATGTAAAAACCTTAAACTGAAAAAATAGAATTATTTTCTCTATTTATAGAAATGAAATCAAAAAATGACCTCTTTTAATAGAAAAATTTTAAAATTAAAACAATTTTCATTTAAAATCTATATACACAGCTGAATTAATGAATTTTGACATGGGATATGTAAAGTCCTGTCGGATAGGTGAATTTCCGTCGAATGGGTGGAGTCATTTTATATCTTGTACGAAATTAACAATTTATGCTCTCTACACCTAAATTAGTGGAATTCTACTAATCACTAGTTCAATTCTTACTAATTATTGCTTAGTGAAAAAATGAATTTATTTTGGGCTGTATATACTAATTATGAGAAATATATAGGAATTGGAAGCGTGATAAATATGAAAGTATAATGAAAAAACACGAATTGTAAGAAAAATTCTTTCTTTCGTAATTTCAATGTTTTTATCAATGAGAATTTTTTCAATTTCCGGAGGATAAATTTTACAGAAAAAAATATCTATATATCATCAAAAGATCTCGTCGCCGCCGCTGCTGTATCAGGCACCAAGACTCTCTCTAAATGCCCGCCTGCCCCTTCTAAATGCTCGACCGACCTGTCTGAATTCCCGATACATGCTCAGATGCCCGCTGACCTCCCTAAATGCTTGTTACCTCTTTAACAGTTCGCTATCTCCTTGAATGCCAGCTACCTCTGTAAGCGCCCGCCCGTACTTTCCAAATGCCCGTTATCTTCCTGACTGCACGATACATCCATAAGAGTTCGCCCTACCTCTCTAAATGCGCGGGATTGGCTGCGATTCGTCACTTTATTCGCATAAATTTGACAAATTTATACACAAAAAAATTCTATATTGAATTAATAAAAGTTATTGAATAATTTGTTATCTTATATACAAAATTTATAAATACTTAGACACATCAGGTATTTATTTAATATTCTGAGAAACGTATGTACAATATAAAACTATAAGCCTGCTTAAGCACTGAGCAAATAAAAATTGAATAGCTCTAGAACTGAACAAATTGTACATTTCAAAATTTGTACTGTTCCGCATATAGCATTTGAAAAGTTAGGTGCGAGACTCTGTTATTTTAGAATATAACTCGAAAATAATTATTGAAACTATTCACAATGCTGGATAAAATTGTTAATCTTACACTTACAAAGATTCAAGTGTAATTAGAAATCAATTTATCAACGTTGATTCTGAATAATTGTACATACTGATGACTATTTTTGCGTAATATTTTTTATAAAATTATCGATAACGCTCCACATTAATTCATCACAGTATAAAATGAGAGAATATTTTGAAACGGTAAAGTTAAGTTCAAATAAATCATGAAAAAAGTCATTTTTTCCATATTTCAAAATATTTTGATCCGTTCTGCTTATATATTTACAAGATTCTTGAAAGTTTTTTATTTTATCATAGTCACATGTCATGTCACAAGACCTTCAAAAACGTGTTACATTCATATACAGCACAAATACATTCCTTGATATCTTAGTTTCATATTTGCATACTCTCTTGGGTTATTCTCAAATAAAAGAAAATATTTTAGGTGGTTTGGAAATTTTTTCGTAATCGAACGTTTCCTTATCTGGAATGGTCAACTTTTTGGCAATGACCTTATACTACACTCAAACCTCGATTTAGTTGCAGTTTCGGGCATCCCGGGCAATCATTTTCAGTCCCTTGTAACTTCATGAAATTTCGATGCCATATTTTGCTCCTATTTCACTCTTTATCATTCTTCAAATTCTATGCAATCTCATATAATCCTTTTTAATCCCTTGAAATCTCTAGAAAATCTCAACCAATCATTATGAAATTTCGTGAAATCCCATGCTTTATCAATGCAATGTTTGTCAACCCTACGAATTCTTGCAATCTAGTGTACACCAAAGTCCTATATCTATAACCACAGCTGAATTCATAAATTTTGACAAAGGATAGGTAGAGTCCTGTCGGATAGGTGAATTCCCGTCGAATGGGTGGAGTCATTTTATATCTTGTATGAAATTAACAAATTATGCTGTCTACACTTAAATTAGTGAAATTCTACTAATCACTAGTTCAATTCTTTCTACTAATTGCTTAGTGAAAAACATGAATTTATTTGGAGCTGTATATATCGATTATGAAAAATATATAGAAATGGGAAGCGTCATAAATATAAAAGTGTAATGAAGGAACACGAATTGCAAAAAGATTCCTTCTTTCCCAATTTCAATGCTTTTATCAATGAGAATTTTTTTGATTTTCGGAGAATAAATTTCACAGAAAAAAATATTTCTAAACTTGTATACCTTATGTCCTCATCTTATTTGAAATACATTTGCATTTAATCTAAAAAATACTGATCAATTTAATTCTTGTCTCTCTATATCATAAAAAGATCTCGTCGCCGCCGCTGCTGCCTCAGGCATCGAGATTTAAGTGTAATTAAAAATCAATTTATCAACGTTGATTCCAAATAATTGTACATACTGATCACTATTTTTGCGTAATATTTTTAATTAAATTATCGGTAACGCTTCCTATTAATTCATCATAGAATAAAGTGAGAGGACATTTTAAAATGGTGAAGTCAAATTTATATAAATCGTGAAAATAGTCATTTCTTCCATAAATTGAAATATTTTGGTCCGTTCTGCATATATATTTACAAGATTTTTGAAATTTTTCAATTTTATCATAGTCGCATGTCATATCACACGACCTTTAGAAACTTGCAACACTCATATCCAGCACAAATACATTCCTTGATATCTTACTTTTATATTTGCATACTCTCTTGGATTACTCTTAATTAAAAGAAAACGTTTTAGGTGATTTGAATTTTTTTTTTCGTTTTCGAACATTTCATTATCTGAAATGGACACCTTTTTGGCAATCACCCTTATATTACACTGGAACCTCGATTTAGTTGTAGTCTCGGACATTGCCTCGATGACTGTGACTCCGTTCCAAGGATTTCTACGATGTAAACAGTCAGGGGAAACTGCGTGACTCCGCTGAGCTTGCGTGCCTATCGCTCGGTCCCTCGGACCTCCCCACCAACGAATGCGAAACCAATGACAATTCTTTCTCTCTCGGCGTCTTCGACCCCTCATCACCGAATGCAAGCCAGTAGACATTTTAGGAAGACAATAATCCGAGGAAAAGTAAATCAAAGTTCCTGTGTATTCGATTTGAAACAATTTTAAGACAAAACGTTTAAATTCCACACGATTTAATTTGAAGTTCTTTAATTAAATTATTGATAACTATGTATAAAGATATTGCAATTCATTGTTTCCATATTCAACTCGTCTTACAAAAGAAAACTACCTATAGAACTCATATTAAAAAAAATTTCTCCTTTCAGTTAAGATCTTTTTGGAAAGAAGTAGATAGACTTTTTCATTTAGTTTTAATTAATAGGCAATTATAGTAAGTTTGCCTCTCAATATTCCCAAGAAAAAATTATTTTAATTTCAGCATTCTTCACAGTTTTGTGGAGGGGTTATTCGTCAGAATAGTCTAGTCAAATTAGACGGAAGAAGTAAAAGTACTAGAACTCGAAGATATCAGCAGTTTCCTTTACTTAAAACGTTTAGATACGAGTAGGCGTACTATTAATGTTTAGAAACCCTCAAGCGAACTAAAGAAGAACCACTCTTGTGATTAACAAATAACTCAAATATGAAAACATTTTTTGGCGCCTTCAGGTAGATTGTTCGCTTTGGATAAGAAATAGCATAAATATGTACACAAACAGATTTTTAGAAGATTAAATAAAGTTTTAAATAAGCCCTCATCAAACCTTCTACGACCAATGGTTTATGGAATATGAATTTGTTAATTAAGGGTGCGCCTTCGCTGAGTAAGCGACGTATGTAATGAATTTTCATTGCTATAGAAGAAAGTATATCCACTTTCTCTGTATAGATCCATGAATTGGAAGGACTGCTGAGTATGCGAGGATTTATTTGGTATAGAAAATTAAAAATTAGCAAGGTGAGAGAGGGAAGGGCTGAGTGGATTTTTTTTTGTTAAACATTATTATTTTGAAAAGTTACACTTTGAGATAGTTTTACATCACTAAATGAGCTCAGAAATGATTTTTTTTAACGAAAAGTATTTGCCGGATTTGAAAAAAAGGATTTTAATTGTCAGCGACAAATCATTATAAACAATATTTTTTCTTCATACTTGCAGTTGTCCGCAAAATCCGAAGAGATAGAGAATAATCGATGAACAACAAGAATGTCGATTATTTTTTCACCAATTTTCTATCTGCAATAGTCTTGTTGCAAAGAATATTGTTCAAACAGTTTTCATAAGCAATGTAACATAATTGAAAATAAAAAAACGTCAAATAACATGTACGAAATCAAAGGCTGAAATATCTGCTACAAAGTAGGACTAAATACAGTAAAAAAATTTTATTAGTTTGCGAGTTAGATTAATTTATTTGACAGAACGATTTTCGTAGCGAGTAGCTGCCCTACACTGAAAAAAATTCATTGGCTACACAACTTTAAAAATATTGGAATCGCAGCTTTAAATATGTAGCTCGTTCCAACACCTGCTAGTGCAGTTATTGTTAATGAAACTGTAGTAATATATGACTCATGAATGAAACTCACAGTTGAATTACCAATAAACCTATAGTTGGACCTACAGTTGATATAAAGGACGTACAACTGTACCATTATGTACCATCATCATGGAAGTACACAAACTTCATCCAATTTATTTTTCGTTTTTTATATTTCGCAATTTTTATCTGAAAATCATGCTTTCTTCCAGATTGTTTGTCCATATTTTGAACTGAAATGAACTTCCACAACTTTTCATTAAACTTTGTACTTCTCAATTTTTAATTTGCATTTTTTATTTCTATCTCGTAAACTTTCTGACAAAATACGATCGAGCGAAAGTGAGGTTATAAGAACAATGATTGTGGGCAATATAAGAAATCCTTTACATTTGATAACCTTATATTGTTTCCAATATGCTGAAATGGAAATTGCGCTTTTTCGAAAGGGTATAGAAAATATATTCAATCATTTCTCACCAGTTTGTTTAGAATCCGATTCACGAAAAAACTGCATAAGCATGCACGCCTTTGAGGTTGACTAAAACAGAAGCCACTGATAGAATAGTAAATATACAGCGCGCGCAAGCGCAAGATAGATCGTGAATTCGCGCGAAACGACGCATTTTCCAAGAATTCATTAGAGTTAATTTTGTTAATCTAACCAACTTACCTTTCACTATTTACCGATATTTCACTCTAAACGATATTTTAGTTGTCCCAAAATTATTTGTAAAGGTGCAACAATTTTTTCTCGTGAAACACACATACCCTTACAGGTCTTGGAATCCCAACTTTAATTTATAGTAGTGTCTACGATAAAAAATAGTTGGTGCCAAAACGAGCTATAAATTTGAAGTTAAACGCTCTCAGCGGTCTATATAGTTGAGGTACCAATATATTCGGTTATTTCTCCTGTAATTATAGTTAGCCCAGCTATAATATTTTCGACTACATTAATATAGTTAGGGTACCCATGGTAGATTCCTTTCAGTGTATTATAAAATAATGTTTATGAAAGTTTTTTAAACAATATTTTTTTACAACGAAACTGTTGCAGGTAGAAAATTGTTGAAAGAAATAATCAATATTTTTGTTGGTATGATTTTTCAACAACAAAAATACACTCACACCCCACCCTGCCAATTTTGGATCTTCGCTGCGGGAAACAACCTTCAGAACTCGAAGCGCACCATGAGATAACAAATTCGTATTTCATAAGCTGTTGCTCATACAAGTTTCGATGAGGGCTGATTTGGAAGATTATTTCATCTTTTAAAAGTTATCCTGTGTACAGATTGTACGCTATCTCTTAGTAAAACGAACAATTGACACGAACGTATTAAATATGTTTGCAATATTCAGTTATTCTTTAAGAACAAGAGTGGCTCTACTTCAATTGACTCCAGGGTTTCTAAACTTCAATAATAAGTCTACCGGAAGACCTTTAGCATCAAAAGTTGCTGCTATCTTATAGTTCCTGCACAAATGCTAATTTGACTGAACTACTGCCGAAGGAAAAAATCTGCCAAGTTACAGCCTAACCCCATTAAGTTACGGAAATTATCGCGATGATATGACACTGATTCATACGAAATATAAAAAACATAATAAAAATGCTATTAAATCCGACTATAATTTGGACTATATCAGTGACCGCTATATTATGCAACCATAATTATAACCGCAATGGTACCCGTTTTACCGAAAAAGGCTGATTAAGGCACTGTTGAATGATTTAAGCATTGTAAACCGTAATATGTTGACATTTTATTATAATTACAAGTTACTTGTTAAGTTTTTATCCAACTTCTAATAACAAATAATATTATATTTTTGTTTTACATTTTTTTCAATTTAATTCCTGGTTCAAATCAAGAAAATCTTCCTGTGTTAATGGTATGCCTAATTTACATTTTTCCTTCTCTTCTGGGGTAGGTTCGCAGATTTTATACGGAAAAGTCATGTTCATTTTCATCCGTCTTTGACGAAGGTCATATAATCCACGAATAACAGCATCTTTGTCCACTATTGCAAGAATGTCCCCATTCGGCGTTGATATTACTAGATATTCGTTGTAAACTGGTATAATATGCTCATATCCACGATTGATTACTCGCATTTGAAGTTTTTTTGTAGTTTCAGGAAAAATGTATGTGTGTACGCGAAACCCCGAATTCAATAGGTGGTGCTCGATTGGACGTGCGGAAGGATGTGCAATAACGACATTGGAATCAATTACGACACGAGGATGAACTCCGACAGAAGCATGATGTCCGCCAGAGGGATGGAGTGCCAAGGAAAGATCAAGTCCGCCAGGAGGATAAGGTCTGACAGAAGAAGGAGGTCCGTAAAGATTAGGTACCCCATCAGAGTAACAGCAAGACTGCGAGCTTAAATCTGTAAAAGCAAATAATGCATTTTTAGTTATATAATTCTCTCTAAGACGTAATATAGTCTGCAGCCCAATATGGCGTAGTCTAAGGGGGGATGCGAACAACCAGAACTTTGTTATGCACATTTGTAGCGTTATTGTTACGCGAAAATTAATACTTATTTCTTCTCTTTTATTACTTCGCTCAGACACTTGTTTCATCGATTATAATTATGACACATAGTCCTGCGACAACACCCAACCACCTAGTGCAAGTGAAGTGTTCGATTAAAGTAACCTGGATGTTCTAACTTTAGGCGACGACGTTGGTATTCCATTCCACTGGAACTCTTAGGACGCAGACACTACCCACTTCCTACCTCGACCCGAGCTCGAATTCGCCAGCACGCAGTAAGAAACTACTTCTATCCTCCTCCACGCCTACTGGAATTTTACAGCAAGCAACGGCAAACTATCAACTCAACCAAAAAATTATATTAATTTAGATAGCCCTCTTTATATCAACCTCTGCAGAAGTACAAACAAAAATTCTCACCCGGCCCGTCTTGTCCCGAGCTCTCCCGTCCCGAGTCGTCCCATCCCATCCCATCCCATCCCATCCCATCCCATCCCATCCCATCCCATCCCATCCCATCCCATCCCATCCCAT
>JAUMHM010085558.1:0-11522 GCA_032362435.1 Melikaiella ostensackeni | reverse complement strand
AAAAATAAATTGCCACTTTTCCAAAATTTTCGTTTTTCTTTTGTAGGCTAAGTATTTATTGAATGACCCTCGTATGTCAATGGCAGGCACCACTGTGATGCACGCCTGATTGTGCGGATTACTTCCTTAAAACCATGAAAACAATGAGTTGCATAACACTTTAAATGTTGAATTTACATTTTTCTAGGAACAAAAGAAATATTACAAAAAAAAAATTTGAAGCTTGGAGTCGGGTGAAAATTTGAAAGTTGCTTATGTTTGCCTAAAATTCACTGCGGCACATAAAAAATTGACTATTACTTCGACGCAAATTTTTCTAACTTCATGATAATTATTTTCATAGAAATTATAAAATCTATAGCATTTTGGGAACAACAGGGAATTTTTTGGAAAATGTTGAAGCTTAGGTCAGAGCGGAAAGTTTCCCATGTTTGCCTGAAATTCAGCACAGCACATTCAAAATTGACTTTATTACATCGAGGAAAATTTCTCCAACTTCATCATAGTTATTTGTATCGAAATTATCAAATTTGCAGCATCCCAGCAACAACAGGGAATTTTTTAAGAAAATTTTAAAGTTTCCTACGTTTGCCTGGAAGTTGCTACAGCATATTCATAATTGACTTTATTATACCGGCGCAAGGTTTTATAACTTCATCATAGTTATTTTCATAGGAAATATGAAATTTGCCGCATCCTAGGAACAACAGGGAATTATTTAGAAAATTTTAAACCTTGGGGTCTGGAGAAAATTTGAAAGTTTCCTATGTTTGCCTAAAATTCACCACAGAACATTCAAAATTGACTTTATTACATCGATGCAAATTTGTCTAACTTTATCATAGTTATTTCTATAGAAAATATACAATTCGCAGCATCCTAGGAACAATAGAAAATCTTTAAAAAAATTTTAAAGTTTGGAGTCGAGTGAAAATTTGAGAGTTTCCTATGTTTGCCTGAAATTCACTACAGCACATTCAAAATTGACTTTATTACATCGATCCAAATTTTTCTAACTTCATCGTAGTTATCTTCATAGAAAATATATGAGTTGCAGCATCCTAGTAGCAATAGGGAAATTTTTGAAAAAAATTTGAAGCCTGGGCTCGGGTGAAAAGGTTAAAGTTTCCTATGTTTGCCTGAAGTAAATAAATAAGTGGGCCCAATATTTCAAAAAGAACAAAAAGAAGTATAAATGTGTTACAAAAGTGTTTTTTCAAGTACTTTGATTCACGAACAAACAAATTAAACTTAAAAATATAATTTTCAATTTTTCATTCAAGTTTGAAATTCGCGCCATCACTCTTCCTTACCGACTTCTTGAGCGGACGACGGCAGACGTCAGTGGAAAGTGCTGGAAACTTTTCATGACTCGTATTTCCGAATAATGAATTTTTTCACGATTTCCGCAACGAATTGCGTGCTTCGCTGAAAGTGACTGTGATTACCGCGAATGTAACTTGAGTGCCGTACTGTGGAGTAATGGGACATTTTCTCCACGAAGTAAGTCTTGCGTCTTTCTTACACCCACCTAACCTTATTTTATGTCCTTCTCTTGTCCAGGTTGTATTTAATAATTCTTAATAAAATATTTGCACCCTTTTCCGGAAATATATTCAATCACGTCCTTTTCTCCCACCTTGGAGTTCTCTTTAGGCTCTATTCAAACGAATATCTTTGTGTTTTTTCCTCGACCGCGCTGAAAGTGAAATAATATGGATTACGCTTGTAAATAGCGCGTCTTTCGAGTACGTCCACAAATTTTGTGCATTTTTCGTAAAGCGTTCCAACGCCCTCAAGAGAACCAAAGTAGGATATGCAGGCTGAAGTAGGATGGAAAAAGGTTTTATTTAGAATTAGCAGGTTTAAAGTACGGTTAAAGTTTCGACTCGGGATGGGGCATTCTTTCTCAAGAGTACCCATCCTAAAAATCGGACTTTCTTGGATCGGACTCAAATTTGGACAAAGTGTAGTCCTATTGGATGGCAGTTTATAGGGAAATTTTTTTGTCATTTTCACAAATATTCAACGAAGAGGAGGGGGTGAATTTTTTAAATTTTGTATTGAAAGGCTCCTTTTCGGATGTATTAAACTGCTTTCGTATATGCACCTGAAGTTCTGAACGTTCAAATGAACAAAAGATACTTTCCCAATTCTATTTTATGCAGAAATATTGTTTCCACTCCAAATAAAAATATGTATTTTGAGTTTCTTTTATGATTGCATTACTTTCAATGTAATGAACTATTATTTTTACACTGTTTCTAGTTTAGAAAGCGAATAATAAAAAATTTCGTTCATTTTAACGTTCAAAACCTTAAGCACATCTTTCGTATGGGATAAAAAAAATTATGACCTGCATGTTTGCGATAGATTTTTGTATGGTTTATCGAATGGTTACAAAAACTTTTAGCAAAACTAAAAATTTGACCCCCATTTTTCAAAATTAAAATTTTTTTTCCGGATGTTTGACTCTTCTTTTATTTTGTTTTTGTCTTACGATAAAGCTGAGAATTCTCACTTACGAAGCCGTGAAGGACAAAATTTCGTTTTTTTTTTTTTGTTGAGAAATGAAATTTTGTCCATTCTGTTTCAGGGAAACCGTCTGTTCCGAAACAGTTTTACTCTTCTAGTATGAATAAAAATTTGTTTAACTGCAATTTCAATATTATTTTTCCCGCGAACGACGTCATCCAGACCAAAGTTTAAAAAAAATAAAATTTCAGTAAATTTAGGGATATTTCGAAACCGGGTATGGTTACCATGTCAACTTTTCTTTTAATTGAAACCATTTGTTAACTATGTCCTTATAAACAATTAATTGCAAAATAATCTTCCTTCTTTGCCGGTTGCAATCTTACAGTTAAGATTTTCGATTTTTTTTTAATTATTGATGTTAGCTTCCTAACGATCTTACTCTCTGTTATCACTCTGAAAACATCGTTATTTTGTTGATAAAAATTTTTATCAGCAGAAACATAGAATTAAAGTATCTGCTCCTTTTACACGCATTTCTTAAATCATAACCAAAGAAAAACTTATCTCTCTTAAATTTGCTTTTGATTCAAACCTTTTGTTAACTACGGCCTCATAAACAATTAATTGCAAAATAATCTTTGGTCTGTGCCAGATGCAATTTTACAGTTAAGATTTTCGATTTTATTTTTAATTATTTAACTGATAGCTTCCTAATAATATTTCTCTGTTACCACTCCGAAAACTTCGTTCATTTTTTAATAACAAGTGTTATCAACAAAAACCTGCATTCAACAATATTGTTTCTTCATATTTTATGTTTTTGCTTTTACACAGGAAAAATCTTTTTCCTGTGAAACATTTTTTCGTCTAACAATATTTTTTGAAAATATTCCTCTCAACAATTTTGCTGAAATGGAAGACCTAATGTCTGGTACAGTTTACAGGTTTTATATAAAACATGTTGAAACTGGATTGAAAACTTGAAGTTCTTAATGTAGCTTGTTTAGAGAATACTCTATACTCAGTAATAAATATTCTTATGATAAATAATTCATCTTACATATAAATATGAGAAATGTATACATACATCTCAAGTGTGCGTGATTTTGGTATGCGGATTTTTGCTTATGTCTCCCTGGTTTTGGCAAAAACAAAATGAGCAGCATGAAATTTCAGCTCTAAAACAGGGACAATATTGTTAAATGCAGGTTTTTTATAACACTTATTATTAAAAATGAACAAATGGTTTGAACTAAGAGCAAACTGAAGAGAGATGAAAGTTTTTCTTTGTGCCCGATCCAAGAAACGCGAATAAAAGGAGCAGATACGTTAAATTTAGGTTTTTCTTGATAACAATTGTTATTGACGAAAGAACGAAGCTTTTCAGAGTAGTAACAGAGAGAATGATTATCAGAAAGCTACCAGACAAATATCTGAAAAAAAATCTTAACTGAAAAATTGTAGCTGGCACAGGCCAAAGATTATTCTGCAATCAATTTTTTATAAGGCCATAGTTTTCAAATGATTTGAATTAAAAGAAAATCTATAAGAGACAAACATTTTCTTTTTCATCTAATTTGAGAAACATGTTTGAAAACTAAAGCTATATCAAATATACGTATTTGCTTGTAATAATTGTTATTAACTTTTGTTACACAATTGAGATTTTTGCAAAGTAACAAAAGTATTTGTAATCAGGGTGATTTCACAAAGTTTTCTTCACAAAAATTATAGCATCGACCTTGTACAAAAAGTCATTTATTAAGAGTACAAAAAATTGCACACCTAGTTGTTCAAGAAGGACCATTTTCAACTCTTATATATTAGCAAAATTTTTAGCTCTGTCGGAATTTTTTTCTTCTTCGTGGAGCAAGTATCCTGCAAAATGATTTACATTTTTCTCGAAATTTCTTGGTCCAATAGGTACCGACACATGCAGCCGCAAATATGTCAATTTTAGAACAAATTCAATTGTTTATAACGCTCTAACTTGAAAATCGTTCGTTGTATGAAAAATTTGAGAAGACACAAATGTCTTGTTTTTACATGAACTTTCCGAAGGTAATTTTAGAAAAAAAAAATTTCTTCAAAATTAACGTAAATTGTATAGGGGGGATTATATTGACCCTCAATCGTAAAATTGTTTTGGAATTTTTGGTGATCGAATTCATCATTGGATCCTAAAGCCAATACGATCATAAAAAATTACAAAATAATTTTACTAACGTAATTCTCTAGAAAAATTGTTTAAAGAATTGTTGCACCAGATTTTAAAAAAGTAACCTTGATATTCATAATCAGGGGACTTTTGCGGACTTTTCAAACGAAAGTTACTGAGGGGACCATTCAGTGCATACACAAGTGTTACTGGCTACTGGATTAGATATCGATTGTGCAGTTTCTCTGCTTCACAGAGAGCGCACAAATCAAATTTGCATGCAGGATGGAAAATATGGGGACAAAGTTCAATCGGTTCTGCGTAAACGCAGAAGCGATATGTTGCCATTTTAAACATATCATTCGTTCTTTCTATCTAAAAAGAGTTAAAAAGACCTTTAGGTGTTTTCGAAAATTCGTATGCATAGCAAGTGCGAGATCTGACACTCTCTAATCGGTGCCTGGGGACAGCCAGAGGGGCTTACATTTCGATCTTTCACAGTATCTCAACACGCTAATATGCAATAAAGATTGCTCTTAGTTTGTCGATTTATTTCATATTCACGGGGAGTTGGAATAAAATACTGGAAAAGTTTATTTAAATTTGAGTGCAAAATATCCAGCTGGGACCCAAAAATGCACTTTCACGGAGAATGACCCATATAGTGAAATAGTTAAATTATAAATACGCATCAGTATTAAGTTAGTAATTTTAAATATTTCATTCAATTTTCAATTTTGTATTGTGCCGCAAATTTTAAACGTTCCTTCAGTTTTGTAGATTTGAAATTGAACTTTTCAATTTTGAAGATATCTAATTTAAAAATATCCACCCTCAACCGTTCCTATTCTGTGTGTACAATTTTTAGAGTTTCATTTTAAACCTGTAAAATTTGCATTGCCCTAAATATAAAACTCATAATTTTGAAAGAAGAAATGAAAATTTGTAACATTTGTGTTTTCAGAACTGTGCATTAAAAATTTTAGAGGCCATAAATTTGATATTGTACAATTTTTGAGCCCTTCCGATTCAAAATTTTTCAATTTTAAACACTGTAAATTTGAAAATGGTTCACTTTCAAGTTGTAAAATTTAATCACTTTCAGTTTCAAATGCTTAGTACTAAAATTATTTATATTGCTAAGCCTAAGAATATAAATTTCTCCATTTTTATAGCTTCCAATTTCAAAATGTACAATTTTAAGTATTTTTCATTTACAGGTTGTTTAATATCGAAGGCTTTGATTTAGGATAGTTCATATTTAATTATTTCAAGTTTTCGATTTAAAATTGTTCAATTTAAAATGTTTATTCAAGTTGAAAAGCACGTTTTCAATTTTTCATTCTACAATTTTGAATGATTTAAAGTTGAACGTTAAATTTCAAATATATGTATCAGTATTAAATTAGTAATTTTTCAAGTTTCATTCCGACATTTTTAATTTTGTATTGTGCCGCAAATTCAAAACGTTATTTCACTTTTGTAGATTTGAAATTGAACTTGTTAATTTAAAAATAATTAGAAAATATTCACACGCAAGAATTCCTATTTTGTGTCTACAATTTTTAAAGCTTCATTCTGAATCTGCCAAATTTCCATTTCCCTGAATATAATATTCATAATTTTAGAAAAAGAAATGAAAATTTGTAATATTTGCGTTTTGAAAGCTGTGCATTTAAAATTTTAGAGGCTATAAATTTGATATTGTACAATTTTTCCGCACTTCAAATTTAAAAAATTTCAATTTCAAACGCTCTAAATTTGAAAATGGTTTACGTTAAAGTTGTGAAATTGATTAATTTTCTAAGACTTTGCATTGGGATTTATTCAATTACACAAGCAAAAAAAAATAGTAAATGGCATGTCCACTGAACCAGACCACCATACCTACCTGTATATGTTTCTGGAGTCGCTGAATCCGAATCTGGTTTTAGATTTGCACCATCCCGTCAGGTTTTTGAGAAAATTAGCCTCTTTTCTATTTCTTAAAAACAACATAGGGTGCTAAACTGACGTTCTACACGCAGAGCCGTAAGTAGTCTTTGTTGCGCCCGGTGCAACTTGAAAATTTCGCGCCCTTCTTCCAAACGCCACGGGACAATATTTGGATATTCACGCTCAGGCCAACTTAAGATAACCTTTTTTTCTTCAAAGCATTAAGTGAAAAAGTGTTAATTTGGTACCTTTTGCACCCCCAAGCGACCGATGCCCGGTGCGGGGGCGCATATATATTTAAAAAAAAGGTCAGAGTAAGTTCACAAAAGTTAGTAAGAAGGTATAATGCACAATTAATAAATTTGCGAAAATTCTCCTGTGAAATGAATACCATATCTTTAAAAATCGAAAAATGCATTTTCATGTATTCGGGAACGCTCAGATGAAATTTAAGTAAGATCATAATATAAAATTTGAAAGCTTCTATATATTACAATTATCGGTAATTGGAAATTCTTGCTCGATTTTGATTGAATTTATTTAGAAATCGATTATTAGTAAATATTTTACACTTTACAAACTCTCGTTGACAACGTTTTTTTTTATTGTGAAAACAATAAATAATTAAAGCTGAAATGAATGGTTCAAAAAAGGTCTTTTGTCAATTTTTTTCGTTTTTGCAAAATATCAATTGAAATCACATTGCACGAAATTCATCTTTTTCATTTCGGTAAAATGCCTCTTTGACTTAGTATATATCTGTGAACGCAACCGCGTATATTTTAAATAAATTAATGGCCAAATTTAATGTGACGTTATTATTTGTTTTATGTAAATCTTCATGTAATTTTTTGTTATCAACATTCTTTCGAAGTAAAATAAATCAAAACTACATTATCCTTAATTTAAAATAAACATCCAAGACAATTAAGCATTATTATCAAATGACACTGAAATTAACTCGAGATTTTATAAATGTTGTGAAAGTAGCTTTAATGAGAATATTACACCAGTCAAACCGTAAAACTCATGTAATTTTTCCATTTAATTTGTAAAGTATCACTTAGTGTATTTTACTTTGAAAATTATTTCAAATAAACATTCATCAACTATTGATTTATAGTATAATTGAATAATGATAAGTTGAAACAATAAAAAATATAGTCAGTTTTTTCAGTAATTTACAATAAAACTGACTGAATTCATAGTGAATTTAATGAGTTTAAAGTTTATATACTCAATAACTACAATAGCAACATAATTCTAATTTATATTTATTTGGCCATAATTAACCATACGTATAGAATATAAATAAATTCTCATTTCAATCTTGAAACTTATTTTTGAATGAAGTCGTTACTCTTACAATTTCATTTATAACAAAAGATACAATTATTATTTCCAATACCTCACAATGATTGTTTTATACTCCAAAGTGCATAAGAAATTTGCAACTTTTTCAGTATCTCTTCGCAAATTCCGACTACTCGTGCTGCTAAAATTTCCAAATTATTCAACGAAGATGCAGGGACTTTTTACACAGGAGGGCACACTTATCAGAAAAAAAAGATTCGCGCAGTAGGAAAGTTGCTATCACTTCTCGATCACGTTCGCCAGCCTTTCAAAGAAGACGGCTTCGTTGCAAGGACGGAAAGAGGTTCCGACTGCAAATCTACACCTGGTATTATAATCATAAACTTGGAAATACAAATGAAGTGTGGGATGAAATCTTAATGGAGATTACGTCCTATTTTGACAATGCGCCATTAGGGAGCTCTTTGTAAAAAGATTGAATTTTGAGAGGGTCTTTTTGCGAAGACATTTTTCAGAGATTTTATATAATCCTCAAAAGTAGTTATTAAGTGATACTTTCTCTGAATGTATTCCGCAAAGTGATGCACACATCTGTACACTAATGCTCATATCTACTGTTTTTGTCCAAATTAATTATATATAAATTTCTTTTCGCTATCGAATGCATTCGTGCTGAGTGTAAATGTCATAGACAACTTATTTTATCGATTTAGATTCAACGCTGCAGATTTTACGCACTAATTTTGAACCATGGGAAAATATTCAACGAGCTTGGACATGTACATTTTCAGTCCGTAACGATTTGGCGAAAAAAGCAAAAAATAAAAAATGGTTGCTTGAATATTTTTCTTGCCGCACGGATCGCCGTAGAATAGAATTGGTACATGTTTTTTTTGATACATCTGAATGATTAGAAACCTGAAGAAATCCAGCTGGTTTCTCTAACTCGAGAATCAGCCAAGTGATCGTTTTCAGCTGTGTACTAAACTTTATCTTAAAAATCTTTCACTTTATTAGCTTCGTTTATTCTCACGTTTAGTTTAACGGGAGTTTTTTGGGGATTGATTCGAACTACCCCAAATTCAATTGAATAAAAGAACGAAACACAAATTGTACATTTGATATGGTATATATTTAAATATATATCAGGATGATAATCAATTACATTTGTGTGGGTAATTTAATGGAAACAAAAATGTCTGAAAAATAGTGAAGTGATTATGATGATAGCAATTAGGTAGAACCGAACGAAAGGCGAAAAAGAACAAGTCCGAAAAGTAGGTATAATACAAAACAATTTTCGAGTCGAAATACGGAACTTGTTGCTCTACCAAAAGCTGGTTTTTCTCTGACGACAAATCGTGCTTCAAGGGTACACGGACGTACAAGAGTTTAGGGGTATTTGAAGTTTGGAAGAGAGGGAAAATTTTGGCGTGGGAGGGATTGCTGGGGCGGGCCCATTGCAAGAGGGGGGGCGGATTGGAGGAGCTAGGTAGAGGACTTGAGGTCCTAAGGGGACCTTGGCGAAATTAGTCACAATTCGAAGAAAACAGATAAGAAAGCTGACCCTCAATAAAGCCCTTGAAAGGATTTACATAAAACCTTACAATTTTGAAAATACTAATTTCAAAGACAGATTTTCGAAGCTATAAGGGACTATTTAACGAAAGTGAGGGAAAAGCACGTTTCCATCATAAAGATAATAGCACAAAAGAATCAAACTAGGCTTTGTACAAATATCTCGAAGAAAAGTTTCGAAGGCCATCGAACTACAAACTGAGGGAAAGTGAAATTATAGAATTTGAAGATGTAAAAAAAAGAAAACTAAAATTCTCATAATATACACAAATAAAACATAGAATGATCAGAATATCCATAGGAATAGTTACGAGGTAACGATATTATTTTCATGAAATATTATTCCTTATAGGCATGGCAGCTTCTGTATCTATTCTAACATTTAAATAACGCATCCCGCTGGGGCCTGACGTTATTGGGCGATAGCTCGTATATACTCTGGTGAAAACTTCGGAAAGAAAATTTTGGATCCCGCAGATATATAAAATATGTTCTGCTTATGAGCTATGATCGTTAATTCAAGATCGTTTACAACAGGAAACGTTCCCAAGCTAACATTGTTTGTGTCAAAAGAGAAACTCTTTTGGTTATTTGAATTTCATCTGGTCCCAATTTCGGAACCTTAGGGTTTTGATTTTAAGTCAGGGGAAGAAATAATAGTTTAAACTTTGCTATTTTTTCCTCATATGTGGTTCAATAACGTAACTGTCTCTAATAATCTTACTAGTAATGGACCGTAAGTTAAAATATTGTACAAACAGAAAGTTATATTTCCCAAAAATTCTTTTTGCAATACCCACCTCTAAAGTTCCACTCTTCGTTCTCTCAATAATTCGCGGTGGTGCCATCTGGCACCATTTAGGAGAAGCCCTTAGACACATTCAAAGTGATAGGCTACTTTGGGGCAGTTTTTGGTGTGCAACTTTAGAGATTGGTATTCCAAGAAATAACCTGTGATACACGTGCATACAGGTAATTACTAATCTCATGATTGCAACATTTGCCTTCAGCTCTTTGCACTCGTCTACATTTTCGCACTCTCTTCGCTCGTGCGCTAACCTCTGACTTGTGTTTCGAGCCTCCGCATCATGCTGCAAGCTTCACACTCGCTGCAGTCACTTGTTTTACGCATTTGTATCAAAAATCACTATCATATTATGTACTGGTACTCACTTGTAATTTATAATAGAATTTCCAAACATTATTTATTATCTCACTCGACAGATGCTCAATTTTTCTTCTCTGGTTCATTGCTTTTTCTCTGCGACGTCCTTCTTTCTCAATGCAGCGCGCAATATTTGCAAACTCTTCAAAATTTCTGCAAAAAACTTCAATATGTGAACATTCTATAAAAGTAATGAGTATGTTTCCTGTTCCCTGAGAGCGACTGCCTTCCAAGAAAATGACACTGGCTCCCAGTAAAACCGCACTAAATTACACCCGTGGCCACGCCTCACGACCGTGAGATGGGTGGCCACAGAGCACGATAAAATCACAACAGGCAGGCAAAACCCTCGTGTGTCTTGAAGACACGGAGCGACCCAAGAATGACAAGTTCATGCATCCATCTCGCAAGTGCCTTAGCATGTTCTCGGAGCACGGGTATGGCTTAGAGGTTTTAAACCAGCGATGGTTTCGCCAGAGGCGTACCTGGAGGACGTGGCGCTCACGGCAGCGAAAAAATTCGCCCCCCCCACTCCTCTTTTTCTATAAAGTTATGAATCTGTTGTACTTAATCTGTAGAATTCGTTCATAATTCTTATGAATTTAAAAAAAATTGTATAATAATTTAATAAGAAGTACTTCGTAATTTGTTTCAATATCATAATGTTAAAGAATGGAAATTAAATTGGCATTTTCAAGATAATATATTATTTCAGGATGCTGATTTTCAATGATAACATCACATGTTTAAGGTTAGATTTAAATTATTTATTAAAAGATCTCGCATCGTTACAATAATATTTCTTCACTAATTTGTTACTACTCTCGAAGCTTTCGTAAAAATTACAGATGTACTTTTCTTGCTTTTTTTGACGCGAATTCATTGATGAGATCA
>JAUMHM010085557.1:0-11523 GCA_032362435.1 Melikaiella ostensackeni | reverse complement strand
CAGTAGGGACAATGGATATAATACCAATACGATTTGACTTTCCGTTCTCCCGAGTTTTTTGAAAAAGACTTGATTGGCCAATTAAGTTCGACCAGTCCCCTAGGTGGGGCGCTCTGGCCAATCACAGGCATCGTAGAGAGTATATATAAGAACAACATAACCTGAAGCTCCAGTTCCAGGTTAGTTCTGAAGAAGTGAACTACAACGTTCACGAAACTTCGGCAAGATTCGTAGTTTTGCACACGATTGAAACCCGAAACTTATCCTTTTATTATATTGAATGGACATTGGGATTAGACAGCTGCACGCCGTGGTATATAGTATTGGAAGAAGTAGATAGAGAGAAAAAGAAAATAAGAACAGGAAATAGGACATGTAGATATGAGAAAAGTATTGAAAAGTGGGGTAGAAAGATAGCTAAAGCTTGCTTAGAGGAGAGAGAATTGGGAATAGGGGAAGGAAAGAGAATGAAAGAAAAAGAAAGGTTCTTGAATAGGAATGGATGGTCAAGGATATTAAAAATGAAGAGCACATGAAAAAGGTATACAGGTAGAGCATGAGCTGATAGAAAGAGATAGAGAAGTCCTAAGGAAGGAATAGAAAGTAAAATAACGCAAGCGAGATATAATGAGAAATATTATAGTATAAGGATAGAGGGAGTAGCAGGATATTTGAAGAAAAAAGAGTCAGAGGATCTCAAAACTTAATTGCGCGTGTGAGATGCGGAAACAGAGAAGAGTGGAATAAGTACTGGGATAAAGAGGAGGGATGAAGGTGATGCTGTATAAGCCTCTTCCTCCATGTGTTTGGAATCCCTTTTTCCGTAAAGGCATCCAAACTGTAAAAAATGAATACGAGAGTAGCTTTCGCTTTTGAAGCTGTTTAAGATCAGCTGTTTCTGTCACAGTGTACTCTTTCATTTTCCTTTCCACCCTACATATGTCATTCGTGCCCTTGATTTATTCTACGGCATTTTAATATCGTGCGAAAGCCGGACGTAGTGATGGATGAAAATAGAGAAGAAAAATCACGAAAGAGAGATAGGAAGATGAACAGAATTTGTAATCGGAGAGAGAAAAAGATGGTGGGGAAAAGAGGTAGAGGGATGGAAAGTATGAATTTCCTGACCCGTAGTTCCTATTCAAATTTATTGATGTTACACGAGTATCCGTGTAAGCGTGTGCTTCTTGCTGTGGATATTGCCGCAAGCTTCGATATCCTTGTAGCTTTTCTGTGTGCCGCTCGGGAAATTACTACCTCTATTTTCATGCAGTTTGTGTAGTTCAGCGAGCCACCACTTTTCACACAGCTACCCTTCTTCTTTCCGTTGATATTTTCCAGAGCTTACTCGACGTGCAATTAACTACCGACAATTCACGTTTGACCCTGTGTCCTTTCTTATGTTGCTGCTGATAGTAGAAAATCCCTTTAGGGGAAATCTCCGGAGCTCGGAAACAAGTTAAAAGGTAAGGGGAAACGTTGCCGGGAAAGGAAAAGCTTGGAAAATAACTTTATAGTAACAAGTTTGAGTACCTGCTAATGAAGATCTGAAAAATTAAATTTTCTTTCCACGTAAAGACGTTACGAGTAATGGCAACAACGAAATTTGAATATTTTGTACAGATTGCAAAAAAAGTGTTAGAAAGATAAAAAATAGTGAACTGTTTAAAAGTAGGGAACACATTACAATTCTATATTTTTTCGTTTGTATTTAGAAAAAATATATTTTTTAAGTGTTCAGTTTTTAAACCAATCAATTTAGAAGTTTCCATATTAATTAATTATTATACGTTGAGGTGGAGCTGAATATAAATTTTTTTTTATTCAGATAAAGTCCAAAAGTTGTAGTTTGGTACATCGATCTCCCACGAAAATTTACAAATAAAAAAATTTATATCTTATGTTCGCGTATCCACGATGAATCTCAAAATAACGAATAATAGTAAATTTTTGTATATTTTTGTACGAAATAAATTTTTCAATAAATGAAAAGTGTTCTAAAAATTACCATTTACAATACCATAGATGATTTATATTTTAGAAAACAGTTGACCTTTCAATCCGAAAAGATGAGTTTTCAACCTAAAAAATTGAATTTAAAAAAAAATATATGTATTTTCAAACAAGAAATATGTTAACCAAAGATGATAAGTTTTCTACCCTAAAAGATAAATTTTCAACTCAAAGGGCGAATTTTTTAGAAGTGAGAAGAATTTTCAACCTCAAAACAAGAAAGTTATTTTGAACCGAGAAAGATGAATTTTTTACCGAATAGTTGAATTTTCAAGCCAAGTAGATGAAATTTTTAGAAGAAAATTACATCTTCAGGCTGAAGAGTGGAATTCTGAACCAAGAAAGATGAATCTTTAACCAAAAAAAGATTACTTTTTTACCATAAATGATGAATTTTTAACGAAATAGTTGAATTTCCAACCTGGAAAGATGAATTTTCAATCAAATAGTTGAATTTTCAGAAAAAAATTCAATCAAACAGTTGCATTCACAACCAAATATGTAGTTAAATATTCAAGTCAAGCAGACAAATTTTTTAGAAGGGAGTTGAATTGTCAACCTTAAATTTTGAATTTTTAACAATGAAGATATTTTCAACCAAGAAAGACGAATTTCCAGCCAAATAGTTTAATCTCCATAAAACAATTAATCACAAATAGTTGCTTTTTAATCAGATAGTTGAATTTTCATTTCAAGAAGAGGAATTTTTTAGAGGACAATCGAATTTTCATCCTGAAAACTTGAATTTTCAACAATAACAAAAATTTTTAACGAAGAAAGATGAGTTTTCAACCAAAAAAGATTACTTGTCTACCCGAAAAGATGAATTTTCAACAAAATACTTGAGTTTACAAAAAAAAATTATTCTCAACCAAAAAGAGTTGCATTTGTAACCAAATTGTTGAATTTCTGAGTCAAGAAGATGAATTTTTGACCAAAAAAGAGCACTTTCTTACCATATTCGATGAATTTTAAACCAAATAGTTCAATTTCCAACCTATAAAGATGGATTTTAAACCAAAAAGTTGAATTTTCGGAAAAATATTTAATCAAACAGCTGCATTTGAAACCAAATATACCTGTATAGTTGAATTTTCAAGACAATCAGGCGAATCTTTTAGAAGAGAGTTGAATTTTCAACTTTAAAAATTTCAATTTTTAACAATAAATTTATTTTTTATAGAAAAAGATGACTTTTCAACCAAATAGTTGAATTTTCAGCCACAAAAAATATTTTTAACCAAAAAAGATTACTTTTCTACCCGAAAAGATGAGTTTTCAGCAAAAAAGATAACTTTCAACCAAAAAAGATGAATTTTCAACAAAATAGTAGAATTTACAAAAAAGAAAAAATATATATAATTTTTAATCGAAATGAGTTACATTTGCAACCAAATTGATGAATTTTCAAGTCAAGAAGATGAATTTTTTAGAGGACACTTGAATTTTCATCCTGAAAAATTGAATTTTCAACAACGAAAATTATTTTTAATCAAGAAAGATGAATTTATTTCTAACCGACAAAGATTACATTTCTACCCGAAAAGATAAATTTTCAACAAAAACGATTACTTGCAACCAAAAAAAGATGAATTTTCAGCAGAATACTCAAATTTACAACAACAACAAAAATAATTTTTAAGTCAAGAAGATGAATTTGTAACCAAAAAAGATTATATTTTTATCATAAACGATGAATTTTCAACCAAATAGTTGAATTTTTATGTCAAGAAGATTAAGTTTTTAGATGACAGTCGAATTGTCATTTTAAAAAGTCAAATGTTTTAAAAAACAGTTGACTTTTGAAACTGAAAATTTGAATTTTCAACACTTATTTCTTGAGTAAAACAGTCAAAAGTCATGATTTTAAATAATTTATTCAAATTTCATGACAATTTACGATGTGTAAGAATTATAAGTGTAAGTACTAAGTTTTAGAACCCTCTCCAACCACAAATAAATCGTTAATTTCTGCCGACTCGCATTCCTTGACGAGAGGGTCCAAGGAGCCGAGAGAGAGAGGTGCTGTGAGTTCAACGGAATTCAACAGTTTCGTGACCACAAAACGGGCAGTTCGAACGCTCGTGTGCATACTCGTACTTTGCATTTATTCTCAGATACACGCAGGAAATTCCCTTCTTATTAATTAGTCTTCATTGACAAAAAAGGTCCATCCTGTATGATAATAAAAATCTACACTTGTACAAAATACAATTAATTAATATTATGTATTCCTACTAGAAATAATTCGTACGGCCCTGACTGCTTATGTCGAAGAAATTCTTGGAAGAGCCTCACGTTCATCGCAAGTTATACCCGGTACCGATATTAGTCCAGAGTTAAGTGTATTTGTAAATATTAATTTTACGAACCCTTTCTGTTTATTAAAAAACTGATTTCGTACCAAAATACCAAAAAAATTGCTATTATTTGATATTTTCAGCTTTATTAAATAGATTGATTCCTAAAAAGTTTGGTAAAATTCATAATTGTATCATTTTCATTTTGAATATTTTTCATTCAGTAAAGAGTTACACTGATTTATTAGTGTTATTAAAAGTTCAGTGTAATTAACCGAATAATTAAGAGGGTGCACCACTTTTTCTCTTGATCCGATAAAAAATAAAAATTACATTTATAGCTGGTCACTTTTTAAGATAAAGTCACTATACTCGTATTCAATTTTTAAAATGAAAAGATTACTTTAGTCACTTTTATTTCAATGAATTATAACAGAGAACCCAAGGATTAATCACTTTTGAATTTAGGTCAATACCTATTTCTTAATTTTCTTGATTTCTTTGGAATTCTTTCGAATTTTTTTGTATCCTTCATTTATTTAATTCATCCTGAAGACTTTGAAATTCACCTTGAATTATTATAAATTTTATCAGATTCCAATTCATTAATTCTATTTATTCCCATTTATCAGAATTCAATGAAATTTTTTTGGACCTTAAAAATTGTGTTCCATTCACTTGAATTATTTTTAACTCATTTTGAATTCCTATGAATTTCATCGGATTCTCTTGAATTCCCTTCAATTTTTTCTGAATTCACTTCAAATTTGATGAATTCAATACATTTTTTTATATTTTTGAAATTTTTCAAGTTACTTGAAATTTTAAGAATTCACTTTTTGAATTTTTATTAATTTTATCGAATTTTCGTCATTTCCCTTGAATTCTTTTTAATTCATTCCAATTTTACTAAAATCAATGAAGTGTTTTGAATGTTTTCAAATTTATTTGAATTCAGTTGCAATTCACCCCGAAGTCTTCCAAATTCTTTCGAATTCTTTAGAATTCTCTTGAATTTTTTTATATTCTCCCCTGAATGATTTTGAATCTCTTGAATTCTTCTAAATTTACTCAATGCTACTCAATTCTGAGGCCTTTCATCAAATTCTGTTGAATTCACTAGAATTTTTCTAAATTCACTTCAAATTTAATGCATTTAATGCATCTTTTAATATTTTCGAATTTTCCAAAAATTGCCCTTGATTTTTTTTGAATTTCATCGAATTCGCCTTATTTCTTTACATTCCTCTAAATTCACTCCAATTTTATTTAATTCATTTTTTTATTACAAAATTTTTTTTTTAATTCATTTAAATACTGTTGAATTTGCGCTGAAGTCTGTCCACTGTCATTTTACTTTATTCCATGGAAATATTTTGATTTCCAAAATTTTGTTCAATCCACTCAAATTCTTATGAATTTCGTCAAGGACACTTGCATTGCCTTGAATTCCAAATTCACTCCAATTTTGCTGAAATCAATGGAATATTTTCGATCAAAAAATTTTTTTTCAATTTTTAAAAAATCATTTGGAATTTGCCCTGAATTCTTCTAATGTCTTTTCAATTCTTCAGAATTCTCTTGAATTTTTAATTCTACCTGAATGATTTTGAATCCACTTGAATTCTTTTAAATTCAATCAATTCTGCTCAATTCTTAGGCCTTCTATCAAATTCTTTTAGAAACCTTTGAATTTTTCTAAATTCGCTCCGATTTTAATGAATTCAATGTTTTAATATTAAAAATTTTTTTTTAAATTTACCTCGAATTTTTATAAACTTCATCGAATTCTTCTCATTTCGCTTATATTCCTCTTAGTTCGGTCGTTCAGTTCACTCAGATTCTTATGAATTTCATCAAAGACTTTTGAATTCCCTTGAATTCTTCTAAATTCACTCCAATTTAACTGAAATCAATGCAATTTTATGGTTTTTTAATTTTTTCAATTTATTAAAACTCTTTTGAGTTTCACTGAAATTGTTTTAAATGCACTCTGAATTCTTATGAATTTATCCTCAGTTCGTTAAAATTCACTTGGAATTCTTATAAAGTTCATCGAATTCTTTTTTATTCGAGAGAGAATCTTAAAATTGTTTTTTATCAGCATTTTTTTTAAAATGACCAGAACGTATATTTTAAAATAATAAAATTGAAGAAATTTAATATTCTTATTAGAGATATGATGATAATAAATTTTTGAAAGATATCAGTGCATCCCAAGTTTCTGATATTAATGTACTTGAAGCGAGACTTGAAGTAGAAATTGCATATGTAAATAATTTTTAAAAAAGGAAATTATAATCAACATTATTTTATCATTATTATTATGGTAAGGGTAAGTAAGGGATGTATAGGAGAAGTGATAGGTTTCAGATCAACCTAGAAGTCATTGGGCGTTGTCATTCAGACAACACACTCGTCCCACAACACTGCTCTGACACGGGTCGCTGATAAACCTCTCTAGCAATTACCCTGGGTGATGAGCTTAACAAAGCCATTATACTAATCCACTAACAACATCTCTTCACGCAAGTCCATTAGTGTAAAAAATCTTTCGTTTTAGGCATCACTTTTCTTATTATAAACAATTGTCCTTCATACATCCTTATCCTTGCACAAACTGTTTGCTTTTGTTACATCCATATATCGTTTCATGCACGCTCTTGTATTTCTACGACTCCTCATACCCCTTCGCTTCATCACACATTTTAACCATTTGTTCTTCCGCCTACCTTTGGATACGCTACCACACACTTCACCTATATGCACATGATTCGTTGAACGTTCTCCATTCATTCTCTCAACATGATCAAACCATCTCAGCAAATTTTTTTCACTCTTGTCAAATGATGTTTCTTCTACACCACATTTTTCGAGAACCCACTCATCACTGATTTTGTCTGAGATCAACACCTTCTTCGTCTAAGAGGGCCATTCTTAGACATTTGTCCATGTATATAATGAACATCCAGGAGGACTAACGCAGCCTTGCCTACGCCCTGTTTAATCTCAAAGCAATTGCTTGGTTGTCCATTTACTCTTACACTCACTTTACTACCATCACGAGTATATATTGTACATATTGTATATATTCCCGAGTAAAAATTGTCCGACTTGGTTCCGACTTAGATTGCACCCAATCAAGACATATTGGAGACGAAGTGAAGATATATTTCGATGTCCCATTTTTGAGACGGAGTCAGACTTTATTTCATGTCTTCAGTCGAACTTTTACGTCTTGAGACAGAAAAACGGTTGCCTATAGCCCTATAGACCAGGGCAGGTATACCTGCACTGAAGAAAAGTGTCATCCTGACTGTCATTAATGCTTATCCTTCATAAAAAATTTAATGCTTTCACGATGATTCATTATAATAAAAGGAGGTGTTTCAACAACAATAGTCAGCAAAACAAAAAAACTTCTAAAAGACTCTAAACTTGACAACAAAACAATATCTAAATTAATACCTACTAATTCCATCTCTCCCAAACTTTACGGACTCTCAAAAATCGACAGAAACAACGTTCCACTCAGACCGATCGTCAGCGCAATAAACTCAGCAACTTACAACCTAGCACGCTTCCTCACCAAAGAACTGAATCCTTTCACAGGAAATTCTATCACACACTCCCAAAACTCTTTTGACTTTATCAAAAAGATACAACAGATTCACATTCAACCCCAGGACATCCTAGTGAGTTTTGACGTAGTATCTCTCTTTACGAAAGTACCAATCTCTGATACAATCGATATTATTAAATCCTTTGCGAACATCTTCTCTGATCTCATACCTTTGATAGAACACTGTCTCAATAATACTCACTTCTCTTTCAAGAACCGATTCTACGAACAAACCTCAGGAGCAGAAATGGGATCTCCAATGTCACCTGCAATAGCCAACATCTTCATGGAACATTCAGAAACTAAAATCTTCAACCAATCCAAGCTTAGACCGGAATTTTGGTGCCGTTACGTTAACAACATTTTTCATCTGGAGACATGGTCTAGATGAACTACACAAGTTTTCCGATTTCATCAATCAATTATACCCTAATATCCAGTTTACCATGGAAATTGAACAAAACGGAAAGTTGCCTTTCTTGGAGGTACTATTTTACAAAAGATCTGATAACACATTAGGACATGAAGTTTACAGAGAACCCATCCATACAAACAGATACCTACATGCCTCTTCCCACTACAACCCATGTCAAAAGCAATCGGTCATCAACTCCCTTGTATACAGAGCTTTCTTCATAACAGATGAAGATAACTTACAAAAGGAATAACAAAACGTTAAACAAATCCTGATACAGAACGATCAGACAAACAAACAAATGGATAAAGTAATAAGAAAATACATTAGAAAAAAAACAAGTCAACACAACCTACTAAAGGAAGGGAGAGAAAAACGACCACCATCGTACCCTACATCCAAGGTATCACCGAACAAATATGAAGAATTCTCAACAAACACAACATCCAAACCATATTTAAACCACCTTCGAAAATAGAACAACTTCTGAACAACCCTTAAGATAAAAGTGCACCTCTCAGTGATTCGGGAGTATACAAAATCCTTGCTCTTGTGGCAAAGTCTATATTGTAGAAGCTGGGAGAGCGGTGAGCCAATGTGTAAAAGAACATAAGAGTAAGATCAGGCTAAAGCATTTCACGTAATCAGCACTAGCTGAGCATCATATCGAAACAGGACATAGAATTATATTTAACAAAACAACCGTCATCGCAAAAACATACAATATTTTTCCAAGAAAACATTGAGAAGCAATCGAAATCTTAAAACACCCTAATAACATTAATAGAGACACAATATATTATACCAATCCGATTTGGCTTTCCGTCCTCCCAGGTTTTTTGAAAAAGACTTGATTGGCCAATTAAGTTCGACCAGTCCCCTAGGTGGGGTGCTCTGGCCAATCACAGGCATCGTAGAGAGAAATATTTAAGAACAACATAACCTGAAGCTTCAGTTCCAGGTTACCCCTAAGGAGTGAACTGCAATGTTCACGAAACGCGGGCAAGATTCGTAGTTTTGCACACGATTGTAACCCGAAATACCTCCTTTTATTATAAGCTAATCCTTGTTTATGGTTGAATAATTTTCTATATTTTCATACAACATATAAATATTGAATCATTTCATTTACAGATTTTCATGTGTATTATACTTGTTTGGTGAAGATACAGAAATCTTTTTCTGTCCTTACGTATTTCTTACGACTTAGGAGATCCTTATAGAGAATTACGATTTTAATCTTTTTGAAGCACATTTTTTTACGGATATAGTCGTTAAGATTCACAGATTCTGAATTGTGAACTTAAAAACAACTAATTGAAAAATTGGACAGTTTTCTCTCATCAATTTTTATTCTTTGCATCTGTCAACTATCCCATTTCCAAAAAGATTCGTCTCGAGACAAGTTTACGCCGACTTGAAGTAACCCAGCTGAGACCATAGAATTAAAACTTTATCGGATGTCTCGTCTCATTTTTGAGATGCAGTCAGACATCGTTATCTTGAAGTCGAACTCAAGTTTAAATCGAGTCGAAATCAAGTCGAAGCATTTTAACTCGAGTTGTATGTATTATATATTGCATATATCGCTATATTGTATATATTACTTTTATTGCTTTTAGAAGCCAACCATTCATTCCATAATCTTTCAGGGCTTCTCAAAGTTTATGCCTATCCACCTTATCTTTATTGCCGGGTACTTAGTATGCTAGTCACTCTATAATTAGCACAGTCACCTTTATGGCCCTTTCCCTTGTAGAGCGTCTTTGATATTTAAGATAAAATATGCTAGAAAGACAAGTAGGTTAATTTGTTTTGAAATTTATGTTGGACGTTTTATTGGATTACGCAATGTAAACCTTTTTATATCCCGCAGGATACCAGATGCTTTACTGCAGCTTATGTGTTTTGAAGGAAATCATAGCTTTAGGTAAAAGACTTTCAAAGTTGTTTCGCCTTTCTGCCGTTCACAGCCTCGCAAATTTAATTACATTAATTGTACTGAGTCGTTTGCTACATGGAAATGTGCAGTGTACTCATTAACACGAGCAAAAGGGCTCGAAAGTATTTTAGACACGGGGGACTTAGCTTACATGATTTCGAGAAGAGGGATGCTTAGAGTTCATAATTAATTCGATTACACAGAAGAAAAAAAAATGATTATCTTTGTTGCAGACCATTTTGCTCCACCGATCGTTTGACTCTCGAGATCATAATAATCTATTCATTTGGATATTTTGATCTGCTTTGAGGGTCATCTGTCAGCATAAGCAAAATGGCCGCCAGTTCTTTGTGCGGATTTAATAACCTAAATATTTTGTCAAAGCGCGTGCAAGTGACACCTCAACTTAACAGAAGATATATTCTGTTATCAAGTTTCATTATTTTGTAACTTTTCAAATACACTGCACGATCAGAAATCATGAAAAAGCTCGCATATGAGCGAAAGTACTCCAAGAACGTCGGCCATCTTGGCTCGACTTCATTATACATGAACCTGAATCAAATCATTATGACCTCAAAAATCGATCATTAATTCCGGCCGATCAAAAGGCTCTTGATTTCGTTATCATTTTTGTTGAATATCATAATGATATTCATTCCCGTATCATTTTGAACATTATTTTTTACTGTGTGTATCCTGGCTGGAAAAAAAGAATTACTGAAATTAAAATGATTAAGAAAATATAAATAATCGAAGGATTTTTATATAATAAGTCTCTAAACTTGCACAATATCACCCAGTAAAATAAGTAACTGATTCACAGTAAATGCGATTTAATCAATTTGATTCCAAAATTGGGTCAAATTGATATGCAGCGCTTATATACGAAATGAAGATATTTTATTTAATCAGAAAATTACGCATCAGAATGATCCGATTCTCAAAATCAATTGCGTCATGAATTTTCATAAATTTTCGAATGTCAGTTGTTATGCCACGACCAAATCATGACCGTCTACATGCACATTCAAGCCTGAGCGTTCCAAGGAATTTCCTTCATTTTATTTTAAAGAAAAACCATGAAGCCCATCTTGAAATCACAATATTTGTCCCCATTTCACTTAGGGCAGTGTTCAGAAACTCACTATTACAACTGGACTAGTAAGTTCTAGTCAGGAACTGGTCGAGTCTTAGTCAGCAAACCCTAAATGAAACTTGTGAAGATGAT
>JAUMHM010085556.1:0-11523 GCA_032362435.1 Melikaiella ostensackeni | reverse complement strand
ACATTTTTATCATTCTTTTACATGCGACATAACCTTTTCAATATGCCTGATAAATTAACCTACTGATGGTATATTTATGGAACGTTATGTATATTTACGTATTTTCTTTCTTTTCACTACGTTAGACGTGAAGCGATTTATTTCCAACGTGACACGATGTAAAAATACATTGAGTTTTTTTACAGTGTGAGAAGTATTTTAATTTTGCTTGTATCTACACATAATACAGAGTCATCTACATATCTAGCATAAGGAAATCGCTGGAGGGGTTATCAAATAAACTTAATTTTTCATTTTTAATTTTCAGGTTGTTATGTATATTTTCGTAAAAATAACTCCAAAGCGGTGATTTTGTAGCTTAAACTCAGTAGTTTGGCATCGAAAAATAGTACCTCAACGTTAAATATCTTCGAACATCCGGGACTCATTAAAATTTTGGAAAAAATTTGAGAAATTTCAGTTTTATCAGTTTTTTAAATATTTCCTTACTTCAACGCATGGTACTTCAAATTCGTCTATCAAAACATTGAGGTACATTATATTCCCCGTAAAACTAGGGAAAAAAATAATTATTTATCTTATATAGTTTAGGCAAGCAAATCCGAAAAAAAAATGTTATGCCTCTTAAACGTTCGAAGTTACAGCCTATTGTAAGATAACCACTTTTATGGAAGATCGTTAAAAAGTAATTTTTTTAAATATTCGTGTTCTTACTGAAATTTGTGTAAAAGTTGTTCTTATAATAATAAAAGTACATAAAATAACATTGTAGTCTCTAAAACTTAAATTACTTCTGAAATGTATCCATAAAAATGAGTTTTCTTTTGAAAGTTGTTGCCCTCGATTTTTATGGATATATTTCAGAAATTATTCAATCTTTTTAGATTTGTATATTATTATATGTACTTTTATTATTATGAGAACAACTTTTAATACGAATTGCAGCAGAAACCCAAATATTTTTTAAAAAATTACTTTTTGACGATCTTTTATAAAAGTGGGTATTTTTCAACTTGCTAAAACTTCGGACGTATGAGAGGTATACCATTTTTTTTTTATAGATTTGCTTGAAATCAAGTCTACTTTAACTCATGTTCTGACTACTTTTGTCTACAGTGCACAGGAAATATGCTATTTCACAGGAACTAAAAATAAATATTTTTTTGAATAAATTTTTCAGATGAATATAACTTCTGAAGGCTGCATCTTCTAAACTATATGTGATGAGTAATACTTTTTTTTTTTTAGTTTTACGGGGAATTTAATGTACTTTGACTTTTGGTAATACGAATTTGAAGTATCATACTCTATAGTAAGAAAATATTTGAAGAACTAAAGATTTTTCTAGGTCAAAAAGAACACATACATATACCAAGTTTCATGCCTTCTTGACAATTTGAGTCTATGTTAAGTGTATCTCATCAACTTTTCAAATCTTACAATATCCTCTAAAATCCACGGATATACTATGAAATCGTTCTGCGGCATCTTTACTGGTTTTTTGAAAGATGACGTTTTTTAATTGACCCAAGTATTAAAATTGTTTTTAGAAGCTTTGTGTATTGGAATTGGGATCTTATGAGTATGCAACATTACATGCAATAAATTATATCAATGTGAACTTGGCAAACGTTTCGGCCTCGGATAGGGGCCCTCTTCAGTGCCAGATGTCTACTTGATAAATTATAAATTAATTTCATTTTTGGTATACACTCTTTGGATACATAAGTCGATGCATGAATTCTGAATTTCATAACTTGTATACCAAAGAGTGTTTACCAAAGATAAAGTCAATTATTAATTTATTAAGTAGACATTTGGCACTGAAGAGGGCCCCTATCCGAGGCCAAAACGTTTGCCAAATTCCTATTTATATAATTTACTGCATGTAATGTTACATACTCATGAGATCCTTATGCCAATACAAAAAGCATTTAAAAACATACTTTAAAATCTTTTCAAATCTCTTAAAATCCTTTGAAATCCCGTGATATCATCCAAACCGCTTAAAATCTCTTAAAATCCGTTTAAATCGCGTGAAGTCGTTCGCAATCTATTGAAATTTTTATATTTATATTTTTTATTCATTTTATTTTTATCTTTACTCAATATATGAACGATATATCAATTATTTTTACTGCAAAGGAGATTTCAACAGATTTTTAATATTTCCAGTGATTTGAAGGGATTTCTTGAAATTTCAAGGGATTTCAAAATATTTCAAGGGTTTACAGAAGTTTCACGGGTTTTCAAACGATTCCAAAGAATCATGAGAAGTTTCACAGATTTTAAGTGATTTTAAAAGACTTCCAGAATTTGAAGAAATCACCTGGTAAAAATTAAGAGAGAATCTCAACTTTTCAAGGTATTTGATGAGATTTAAAGGGATTTCAAGGAGTTTCATCAGATTTCAAAATCTTTTACGGGATTTCAAGAGATACCGAAGGTTTTCGACGGATTTTTAGGGATTTTAAGGAATTAAGAATGTTTCACACGGATTACAAAGGATTATAAAGGGTTCCAAGGGATCTTAAGAGATTTCGAAATATTTCGAAAGATGTCATGGGATTTCAAAGGATTTTGAAGGATTTCAAGAGATACCCAAGTATTTTTACCAGTTTTCAAGGATGTCAGGGGATTTTAATTGGATTTACAAAATTTGAAAATATTTGAAGAAATTTCATAAGATTTCAAAAGATTGCAAAGGACTTCACGCGATTTAAACGGATTTCAAGAGATTTTAAGCGGTTTAGATGATATCACGGAATTTCAAAGTATTTTAAGAGATTTCAACAGATTTCAAAGTATGTTTTCAGAAGCTTTTTGTATTCGCATTAGGGTCTTATGAGTATGTAACTTTACATGCAGTAAATTATATATAGTAAATATGAATTTGGCAAACGTTTCGGCCTTGGATAGCGGCCCTCTTCAGTGCCAGATGTCCACTCAATAAATTAATAATTATTTTCATCTTTGATATACACTCTTTGGGTTACAGTTTGTAAAATTGAGAATGCATGCATCGACTTATGTATCCAAGGAGTGTACTCGTATACCAAAGATAAAATTAATTCTTAATTTATTAAGTAGACATTTGGCACTGAAGAGGGCCCCTATCCGAGGCCAAAACGTTTGCCAAATTCATATTCATATAACTTACTGCATGTAAAGTTACATACTCATAAAACCCTAATGCGAATACAAAAATCTTCTGAAAGCATACTTTGAAATCTTTTGAAATCTCTTAAAATACTCTGAAATCCCATGATATCATCTAAACCGCTTTAAATCTCTTAAAATCCGTTTAAATCGCGTAAAGTCCTTCGCAATATTTTCAAATCTTGGAAATCCAATTAAAATCCCCTGACATCCTTGAAAATTGGTGAAAATACTTGGGTATCTCTTGAAATCCTTTAAAATCCTTGAAAATCTCATGACATCTTTCGAAATATTTCGAAATCTCTTAACATTTCTTGGAATTCCTTAAAAATCCTTGTAATCCGCATGAAACTTTCTTAATTCCTTAAATTCCCCAAAAATCCGACGAAATTCTTTCAGAAATCATCCTTCGGTCATTTATTAACGTTCCCTTATTCTACAAAAAATATAAGGTATGTAAACCTGGAAGTAGCATAAATTTAGGGCTTTGCATTTTTTCAAAAAAATGCATGCCAGTACTGCCAGCTTGACGTCAAGCTGGTAGTACCATGGTAGAAATATTTGCTGCATAAACTTTTTTCTTTAACAAGAATTTAGGGCGTAATTAGGGCTCTTGCATGTCCCGAAAACCGATTTGTCAAAAAGAGCCCTTATCACTGGAAAACTACCCTCAAAATAAATCTGCACTAAACATAAAAGTGATTGTATCAGAATTTAGGGATATTTTAAAGCTTTCCAACACCCCAAAATTGATTCTAAAAAACCACCCCTCAGCACTGAAAAACAACCTTCAAAAATAAATATTTACTGAACATGAAAGTGAGTGAACCAGAATTTAGGGCTGTATTAAGGCCCCCAACACTCCCAAAATTGATTTTCAAAAACCATGCTTTAACATTGGAAAACTACCCCGAAACCAAAAGTACTGATTAGGAGCCGTCCATAAACTACGTTACCAATTTTGGGCTATTTTTTACCACTCCTTCCCCCCGGCTCCCCTCTGTGACAAGCGTAGTTTAGTCTTTAGCTCCCCAAGTCCAAAATACCAAAAGAGATGAATTTTCAACCCAAAAAGACGAATTTTCTGCTAGAAAAAATTAATTTCTAGCCAAACAGTTGCAATAACAACCAAATAGTTTAACTTTCAAGCAAAAGAGACGAACTTTCAACAGAATAGTTGAATGCTTAACAAAATTGTTAAATTTTCAAGCCAAAAAGACGAGATTTTTCGAAGACGGTTGAATTCTCACCAAAAAAGTTGATTGTTAACCAAAAAAGATGAATTTGCGAACAAGAAAGGCGACTTTTCTCCCATAAATGATGAAATTTCAATCAAAGAGGACGAATTTTGAATAAAACAGTTTAATTTTCGATCCAAAAAGATGGCTTCATCAAAATAGTTAAATTTCCAACGAAATAAATGAATTTTTAATGAAATAGTTGAATTTTCAACCTACAAAGATGCATTTTCAACCAAATGGTCGAATTTTCATCAAAATGTTGAATTTTCGACCAAAAAAGTTGACTTCAACAAAATAGTTGAATTTCAACAGAATAATTGAACTTTCAGTAAAAAAGTTAAATTTTGGACCAAACATTTGGATTTTCAAATAAAAAAAAGTTTTCAACCAAAAATGGAATAGTTAAATTTTGGATGCGAACAATTACTTTTCAACAAAAAAAAAACGAATTTTTAACCAGTTAAATTTTACGAAGAGAAAAAATTTTTAACAAAATAGTTGAATCGTCAACCAAAAGTTAGGTTTTTGAGCTAAAAAGTCGCACGTTTCAGAAAACAGTTGAATTTTAAACCGGAGAAGATGAATTTTCAACAAGAAAGTTAATTTTCAATCAAAAACAATGAATTTTTAACCAAATATTTGAATTAAAAAAGAAAAGATGAATTATTAATCCAATAGTGAAATCCTCAACCAAAAAGATGGATTTTTAACAAACAAAATTAATTTACCACCCCAAAAGACGAATTTTCAACAAAACGCATGAATTTTGTACCAGATAGTCGAATTTTCAACATATGAATCATAAATTTTGTACCAAAAATGAAATAGTTTAATTGCCAGATGGAAAATTATTTTTTAGCCCATTAAACAACGAATTTTTAACAGAGTAGTTTAATTTTTAACTAAATAGTCGAATTTTCAGCCAACAAAGATAAATTTTTTACCAAATTCTTAAATTTTCAACCAAAAAAAAAAATAAATTTTCTGCCAAGAAAGATGTTTTTTCAACAAAATACATTAATTTTCAATGAAATTATTTAATTTGGAAGTCAAAAATATGGATCATCTACAAAACAGTTGAATTTTTAACCCAAAAATACGTTTTTTCCGTAAAAAAGTTAATTTTCCACCAACTAGTTAAATTTTCGAATGAACAGTTTAATTTCAAACCAAATAGTTGAATTTTCTACTCAATTGTTGAATTTTTAGGCCAAAAAGGTGAATTTTTAACGAAGTACATAAATTTTTAACCAAATAGATGAATTTTCAACTAAAAACGATCAATTTTCAACCAAAAATGGGATAGTTACATTTTTATTTAAAAAAAATTAATTCTCACCCAAAAAGGAAGGATTTTCAACGAAATACATCAATTAAGCAAAGAGAAGAAGTTTCAACTAATAGAGATAAATTTTCAACTAAAAATGGAGTAGTTAAATTTTGGATTAAAAAAGTTAATTTTCAATAAAAAATGAAACGAATTTTCTACACAATAATGAAGTTTTCGACCTCAAATTCAACCAAGTAGTTTAATTTTTGACCAAAAAAGATGACTTATTAACAAAATAGTTGTATTTTCAACAAATTAATTAAATTTTAATTAAAACCAAAAAAAGTTAACTTTTCACCAAAAATATTTGGATTTTTTTATTGGGTTCTATTAATTCAGTTCGCATTTAAGCGAAAAACGAGAAGAAGGGAACAAAAGGAAAGTTTTTTGAAAACAGAGGAGGAAAGAAAAATGATTTCAAAAAGGGAAAAAGTATCCGCATTAGTCGCAAAAAAATTACAAACCAAGTCGCATGAAAATTTTAAACATAATGAAAAAAAGTAGTATCAGACATTGATTGACTGAAAAAATAACTTTATTTGTTTAGGAATATATCATACATAAATCTTATGGATTTTCAAATATTCTTTTCACGTTCGAAATGAGCTCTAAAGTTAAAACAATTTTTTAACAATAGTCATTCAGCCTGCAGGAACTCAAATCTGGGTCTTAAATATTTCTTTCTAAACTCTTAAACTTGTCATTTTGGATTATTTTCAAATGAGAAAAGTTTATAATTTAATTTGATTTCGAACTTTGGGAACATTCATTTTGGACACTATAGACTTGAAATTACTCAACAATTAAGGCTTTAAATTTGAGGCTGTGTAATTTGAATATGAAATTATTCCTTTTTTGATGAGATTTTTTCGTTAAAATCTTGATAAGATTTTGTTATCAAATCTTTGATGGGATTTTTTTCCAAATTTTTTTAATTAAATTTTTTTTACATGATTTTGATGAGATTATGAAATTTTGACTTGCCGGATTTCGGATTCCTTCCAAATTTCAAACTTCTTGGATCGTTGAAGGATTTTTTAAGTCAAACCACTAGTATCAGCGGATGGTTTCTAAAGTAAAAATTCTTTTTTCTAGCAAAGTTTCAAAATATTTCATTGAAAACTGCAGAAATGAGCTATTTTTGGATAATTTAATTAAGCGCTCTCTAGGATTTTTTCCAAATTTTCGGAAATTTCAAGTTTTTAAAAAGTAAGCACCAGTTGTTTGCCATTAGTAGGCCAGTACAGAACATACTTGCCAGTCCTGGAGAGCATCTACAATCTGGGAAGTCTCCAAAATTAACAATTCTGTTCGAACTTAAAAATTAAACGATTTTAAATTGAAGGTCTCAATAGTCCTACAATTTGATTAATTGTGAATAGTTAAAATTTCGAAGTACTGAATTCTCAGTGTGCAACACCACAATTTCAATTATTCCATTTTGTAAGTTTTCATTTTTCAAACCGGAACTTTGAAAATTATTCTGTCATTCAAAGCAATACTACATCAATTTTATTCATGAAGTGATGTGTTCAAGATTCGAATAATCATTTTTCTTTCGATTAAACTATGCAAAATTCATTGAATATCGAACTCACTTCCAAAACCAACCATTTATTACTAATATATTAATTAATTCTGTTACCACATTTGAAGATTGTTTACTGCTTTGTTTACTTATTTACTATGTTATTATAATTATATATAACCTCATATTCAATAAATTTCCAATTATACTAATTTCAAACTAATAATTGCATTTAACCAATCATATTATTATATTAACATTTAACGCAATGCCTCGTGAAATAAGGTATTGAAATAATAATCTTATTTTCAGATTTTACAATATATTGCGATAATTGCCAAATGGTGTAATTTAATTTTATAATAACCGCATCATATTTGTTTGTCACGATTTCATTATTTCGAAATTTTTTTATATATTATAATAATTCATAATTTAATCTCGCATTATGTTGCTTACAATTCTCTCTGAATTTCAATCAATAAGATTTTGCTGTTCATTAGTGAAAATCCACACTTATTTGGTTCAGTGACCCATGTCTAGCTAATAAGAATTACATGAAACACAAATTAAAATATTCTGAATGTGCCAGAAATTGACTTGTATGTAATTTATTTGACTGTGCCTCCAGAATTTCAACATTTTAAAAAAATATTTTAGTATCTTTAATTGGTAGGAACTATTTTTCGGATCATTTACTATAGAAAACATTTAAATTTCTTCATAATGTTTATTTTTATTATCTCTAACCAACTAATTTTTCAAAATGTTTAACTCTTAATAAATTTTTTTTTTCAACAACCGTTATAAGTATATATGCGTATATTTTAGCTAATTGAAAAAAAGAAGTAGAAAGAGAAGCAGTACGACAATAAGTAAATTGTCACAAGGAGAATAACTTTTCCACTTTTCTTCGCAAACAATTACACCTTCCCTCATACTTTTAATAGACGCATAAGTAAGGTTTCCATTACAAACATACTTTGATCTTGTTGCGCTTATTTTTACTGAGAAAAAATTTCACCCTCGCGCGCTATTATGCGCCTGAGTGAACATACGTATATGTATTTACAAACGGAAAGCGTACTTTATTCGTGGTTTTAATTCTATGCCAGAAAATAAATTAGGATCTACTTTCATTTCTAGCTTGCTGATGAGCTTAAGCAATGTGATTTGAAGCGAGAAGCAAACTTTGAAATTAGGTAAAGAGAAAATTGAATATCAAAATATCTAGATTTGTGACAATATTATATAATTTTTTACTAACATTCATTGGAAATCTCTCAGCTAAGTGGAAAAATAGTAAATACTATTGATGGGAAGTAACTAGTTCCTTTTTACTATTCACCGTGACTAGTTAGTTTTTTTGGTAACGAAAGTGGTAACGAAGTTACTCTCTAAATTCGATTAAGTAAAATATAACAGATTATCAGTTAAATTCTACTAATTGCCATAGCTAGAACTGAGTTATTGATAATTAGTAGAAACGTACTGATTCAATTAGTGGAATCAAAATTACTTTTTCATTCAGTTATCCGGAAGAATGGAGCCTGGCCGCGGAACTACTGATTGAACAGTAAGATTTCAATTGATGAAATCAGTTAATTTTAAGAGGTTATGTTTCGCATACATTTTGGTCTGCTTTTATGAGCATTTAAATTGAAAACTGGATTCGGAAAACAGTAGGATATTGTTTAATGTAAATAATACAATAACATAGTTTTTAAAATGACTTTATTTAAGATCGTTTTATAGATCAAACTTGCCACAAACTCTAAAAATTTCGAACATAATTCACAATAACAATGAAATAAACAATAAATTAAACGCAAATATTGGACTTTCGTTGTCGGTTATCCGAATGTAGTGATTATCCATTCAGATGAAAAATCTTTCTTTTTCTTCCCCTTTTACGCAGAGAATATATGGCTGAACAATTGTCACAGCCTGACGCCGAACTGTATCTTGATAATCGTCAATGCTCGTTCCAGTTTTGAACATTGATACAAGTTTTAAAGCTGTGCATTTTTTGAGAATTATTTAAACTCGCCACAAACTCTTTTATTCAGTTTCCTTAGGATCCTCATCTGGTTCTTTGAAATTCTTCAAAGTATTTTGCAGCGATTAAACCGAATTTTTTACTGTTTCAGCTGGATAGTGAAACTTTATTAGATAAAAATTTGTCAACATTCTCGGAAAACCTTAGACATCCAATCCTGATAGGTTAAAGCATTCCAATTTCAACTTAAAATTGAATGTCGTACACGAAAGTCCAAAATTGTATTAATATTACATTGGGTTCAATCAGAAATCGCCTAATGTATTTAAGGCTGTTGGAGAGAAATTATTAAAATAAAGCGGTTTTCTGCTTTGTAGACGCACTTATATTTTAAGAAGAAGTTGGGCGCAGGGTAAAAAAAATATTTTTATTTTTGTATTTATTGAGCAAAATAAGGGGATTGAATTTTGAGGTTGGAGTGTGAGCCCAAGAGTCTTGAAGTATATTTTCACTTGAATATTTTTCAGCAATTGCTTTCACTTGTGAATTCTACAACTTTGAAGAAATTATAATTTCAAATCTAAAAAACCATTGTATTCATAGCTACAATTTTTTCATTTTGAAGTCTCGCAATGCAAAATTATTATTTCTCATTCTCAAATTTGTAAATAATTGGAAAATGTACAGTTCTTTGAAAATACAAGAAATGTTAAAGACAGAATTGATCAAGGCCTTCGTATTTTCACGTAAAGTACAAAATTTGCATAGAATAAATGTTGCAAGTAAATTACCTTTTAGTTTCTGAAATGTCCTCATCGAAAATACCTGTCAATTGTGCACACAATTCTTCAGTGTTTAATTTTTGAAAATCTGATACCATGTGACAAAATAAAATCCATATACAGATGTTAACCATATTTGAATGTACATAAGCTATTCTCATGTATTTATCATTGAGAAATAATGATTTTAATAATCGTTTTACAAGTTTACCTGTGAATGGCTTTTATTTACGACTAACTGAATACAAACAAACCTATCTTAACTGAGTAGTTTGAAACGTTTCAAGTGTTTATCAGAAAGTGAGGCTAGGGAAACCTTATATGAATCAATTTCTATCAATCAATTGAATCGACTTCCACAAATTGAACAAATTGAGCTTGACAGGACTCGTCCTCGGTGGATTTAGTACGAGAATGTGTCACAACTTTTGGGTGACGCTCTTCTCAAACGATATTCATAGCGGGATTTTAAAAAAATATTCTTTTATAAAGAAGGCTGGGAACACCCGTGGGAATTCTGAGTTGAGTGTGCGAGAGAGATAGAAATATGATAAGCACGCCTCAAAAAGTGGCGCTTGTTAGTGAAAAAAAATTTGGACAGCCAATCACCGTAGGAAAATTTTCAGAAAAAAAGGGCACACAGGAAAAAAAGTGTGAAAAGAATTGCGAGCAATAAGGTCATCATCTGGGGGACAGTCAGCCTGGGTCGAGCATTGTCTGGGAACGGGTACCCTTGTGGAGGGGGGTAGTTCGTCGAGCGGACGGTTTTTGGTCCCGCGCGACCTTTCCATTGTTCGAGATTAGACACAGCTCTGAAAAATCCAAATTTTGGACAATATTAATTCATTCAATTTTAATAGACTGCATTAGCCTCGTTGTATTATTACGAGTAAATTAAAAAAAGATTGAAAAAAATCGGTAAATATTTTCAATCCCAGTTGATCTTTGAATATTTATTTTTTTCAATTATCTTTGAAGAGCCCTTCTACCTTATTCGTTTACGAATCCAGGCATCCCACGTAAGTAATAGTTTTTCACAATACTTTCAGATAAAATAGCTGCGAGGAGTCGAAATAAATTTTGAAATGATAAAAATGCTCTATTACAATTTTTGTCTAATCGAATCATTTCAATGAGATAGTTTCCAAATATACATGATATGTAGTAAAAATTTGGATTGAAATTTTTCAGTATAGTAGAAAAATTATGTTTTTTACAGCGATGTTACTTTTTAATTGTGAAATAACCGTTACAGACCGAGGAATTATTCTTGAAAAGTGAGGTAACTTTGAGCAAGCATATTTTTAATATCATCAGTACGGCTGTTCTATCTGAAACTATTGTTAACAACTATTAATTATGTGATGTTTGGTTGACTTTGGTAGTTTTATAAACTTAGGACTATTTACGAGTTGTTTAATTGAATACAATTGTGACGTACAGATGATCAAAAGTCGTAAAGTCTCAAAATTGTTTGTAAAGAT